>PVHP010004154.1:0-27500 GCA_004024765.1 Zapus hudsonius | reverse complement strand
CTCTAGACTGTGGACTCTTAAAGTGCAGGCCTTTTGCTTTATAAATGTTAGTCATCATGTTAAAAGATTGGAAATGAATCTGTGATTTTATCTATAAACATATTTTTTCTTTGAATGAAGTCTTTATTGTAATGAGGGAGATGAAGGGAAAGAGAGAGAAAGAAGAGAAGGGAGAGAAAGAGGATGCCTACAACCAGAAAGAAAGGAAAGGGAGGGAAGAAAAAACGTAGTATACATACATCTGTTCCTTAAATTTATGAATCCCTATTTTCATCATAGATCTTAGAGACTATAAATGCAGTCAGTCTTAGGAATAGTTTTAACCAACTTGGTAGCATTTCTTATAAAATCCTGACATTAACAAATTGTTTATATATAAATTAGGTATATACAAGTCTGGCCTGATTGCAGAAAATTATAGCTGATCAGCAAACAGGTGAATTGCATATGTTATATATTTATTTTAGTCACCTATAAACATAAAGGAATTAAATTAACAGCATTATAGAAAGAAATTTTGTTTTAGTAAATGCCTCTATATATTTCACTTGTGTTCTAAGTCAATAAAAATATATACTCTGCCAGGCATGCTGGTGTCATACTTTAATCTCAGCACTTGGGAGACTGAGGAGGAAGATAGCTATGAGTTTGAGGACAGCCTGGCTACAGAGTAAGTTTTAAATCAGCCTGCACTAGAGTAAGATACTACCTGAAAAAAAAAAGAAAAAAAAACCTCATTACATAAAACTGGTATCTTTGACCACACACAAACACACACACACACACACACACACACACACACACACACACACACACATATATATATATATATATTACACTTTGTAAAGTATATCTATGATTTAAACAAGAAAATGAAAGTTATAATAGGCTTGCATTAACAGTCAGATGATAAGTACACATGAAGTAATAACTTCAAAATGCTAAACCTATTTTTCTATACATGGCTAGAAAGTCGCCTTATTATTGACAGGAGCCTAGCTCTACTGACTCAGAATGCTTTCAGACAAATGCAGCAAAGGTAAGATATTTAATTCAATAGATCCCAAATATTTACCCTCTTGTGTGCATGCTTAGACAAACATATAAACACACACACACACACACCAATTTTAGAATCTACTGGAAGATTATTATTTCTAGATGAGCTGTAGAAAGCTCAGGCTCTGGATGATTGATTTCTGAGGCTAATTGCTCTTCGGCAGGGATCACATTCTTCTTGGAGCACACAGCTATGACACGAGAGGTGCTCCTTCCGTAATCAATTTTGGCGTGAGGATGCTGTGCTGGAAGATGATGTGGAAAAATATGGACCAGACACTTCATTCATAATTGATTACAAACCTAATGTATTATTCGAAAATCCACAATTCTAGTTGCAGCCCATTCCTGTTAATCTACTTTAACTGTTACTGTTTGGTTTTGTATAGAGCATTTTCACGAATTTCTAAAATGCAATATTAAACTAAATTCTACTATACCAATTAGAGCAACTAAATAATCTAGAGTCTTCCCAGTTTCTTGAAATATATTATTCTATAAAAAGCATACAGATATTTCAATATCTGCATTTGAAGAATCTGAGATTTGTATATCAAAGATCAAGGTTCATGCTGATCAATAAGTGATTATTTTTTCATAATTGTATTAACTTTAGAAAAGCAGTGGATGCATGGAATATTACATTTTAATTAACATAGTAATTTAGAAGTTTTAACATCTACACATCTACACAGCAATATTTATTACTATTTATTGCTTTATAATTCAACTTCTTAAACACATATTATATTTATATTACATGAAATATATATTAGGTTGTCTAAGTAAGCTAATATTTCTAAGACATTTTCATATATAGGAATGTCTTGCCCCCTCACCTCTCTCTCTCTCTCTCTCTCTCTCTCTCTCTCTCTCTCTCTCTCTCTCTCTCTCTCTCCACAGAGTGTCATTCCTGCTAGACAAACTAGTGCTCAGTTACACTTCTCACCCTTTTACTTTCCATTAAGCAAAGGTTTAAATACTTGCTAATGATTGCTGGTCCCAAACTATTTATTAAGACAATATATATTCAATGACATCACTTAAATCATTTAAATGGTTAAATGATTAAATGAATTCTACCTGTATTTCTTAGATGCATGCATTTAAACATTTGCATAATTATAGAGGGGATACTAGCTTACTTTTAATCAAGTATTTATTTACTAAGCCTTGTGTTCAGTGTGACCTGTTACAGACTAGGAGTTAGTTAATCATATACAATTATTGATTTTAAAGCTTTCAGGAAATGCAGACCAGCATTCTCAGGGTTCTATCATGGTGCAGAATGAGGTAGGCAGATAACAGTATTCTTGTCAAGGAAACTCTCTGGAGGAACAGAAGACTATGCTGATTTAAATAATGTAAAAAGAAGACTAAATGAAGAAAATGTATTTGTAGAAATGAAAAAGACTCCAGTCAGAGGAAAGAGCATGTGCGAATGTCTGGAGGCCAAAGATAACTAGTGTGATGCATTTATTGGACAAAAGTCAAAGGAAAATCAGTTGTGTGCAAAATTCAGTGGATATAGCATTGTCAACAATCATATTTGGACCTCAGTGAAAAATAGAACTTCATGGGTATATAAAGCACAGTAAAATTTTACTGAATTTTTTTATTGTATTTGTCAATCTTGAAGACTGATGATGCATTTAAAATGGAGGGTGATAAAATTTTCTATTTTCATCATAGAAGTATAAATTATTCCAGATCATTATTTTAATATTTCACAATAGAGTGATGTCCACTAAAATTTGTTTCTATTTGATGTCTCTCGAACAAGCCACAGAATTGGCAACTCTATGAAGTAAAGAGACGGTAAGAACTCTCTATGATTAAGATATTAAGAAATGATAACTTCCTTGTCACTGTCAAGGAAGAAAAGAAAAAGAAAAGAAAACTTGCTTATTATACCTATCATTTCAGACTGTATTATTCATCTTCTACCAGTTATCAGCTGCAGTTGGTTCATGAGTTTTACTTATTTCAATAGTTAGATAATTGCATTTTTTCAACAGGACATATATTATTCAAAATGAAAATGTGTATATTAATATACACTACTGATAAAAAATACACTTTCACAGCATAAAACTTTAAAAAATATTTTATTTATTCATTTTCAAGGAGAGAGAGAGCACCAGGGCCACCACTTTGTGGGTCTGTCATATGTGGGTCCTGGGGAATTGAACCAGGGGCCTTAGGCACTGGAGACAAGTGCCTTAACTGCTGAGCCATCTCTCCAGCCCCATACAGTATAAAACTTTTTTTTTAATGACATAAGATATACAATTAAGATTGAACATACATATTAATTTGAAGACTTCAAAGTGTGTTTTCATGTGTGCATTTATATGTATACTCACCTTCAAATCTCAATTTCAATTGTATTGATTCATAGATCAATTTATCTCTAAATCATTTCTAAGTACGCTTACATCATTAATTAATGTATTAAAAACTCAATACATACATAATATTATTTTGGCCATTACAGTGTATATCATTTTAATCATTTCAATTTAATCTTACATGCTATTATGTACCTGTTATAATTATTTTAACAGTGAGATTTAACAGCATTTCTCACAGTTTCAAACTGAGACTCTTCAGATTTAAGGTTCTTCTAGACTTGGAATTGTGCTAGAATTGTGGGCTGCCTTCCAGCATGTGTGTGTTCATGGTAAAAAATGCTGAAAGAAGAAAATTGGAAGGGATGC
The DNA here is from genome assembly GCA_004024765.1 of Zapus hudsonius. NCBI lineage: Eukaryota > Metazoa > Chordata > Mammalia > Rodentia > Dipodidae > Zapus > Zapus hudsonius. The sequence continues at coordinate 23,721 of PVHP010004154.1, read as the reverse complement.
ATCCAAATTATATTGCAGTGATAGTCCCCATGGAAGTGCGATCAGAAGGGAAATTGATCAGCTCCTTGGCTATCATAATTTTATCCATACTACTCAATTTTAAAATGTTTTATTAACAAATTTCATACATGTACACAACATATTTTTTTAAAAATGAACTTTTAAAATTGAAAACCCAGGGTCATTGTAAGATATTTGTATGTATCTTACAATTTTTAAATTAATTACAAATTTTACTGTATGAAAAGATTGTTTATTAGTCATACTCCCAACAGGTTACATTTTTATATTCCCTTTTTCCCCTCCCCCATTGCAGTGAGAACCCTCTTTAGTGGGGTTTTTGGCATTCACTGTGGGTCAGGCTTGCATCAGTCAATTTTTTTTTCAATTCCATTTAGTATTTATTTATTTAATCTTAAATATATATTTATTGTCCATAATGAGTTACATTATTCAGTGGGCAAACAATGGGCTGTTATCCCCAATGCCCCCCTCCCCATCCCCAATCAGCTGGATAACCTCCTCCCTGTACCAATCCTTGTGGCAGGGGACCCTGGATAGCCTAGTACTCAGCCCTGACCTCCTGGATCAAGTGATCAGTCAGTCTATTGATGATGGCTGAGGGACAATGCTTCTGGAGATTCCTTTCCACTCTGAGCCTTGATGGGTGTATTGTAAATCAACTTCAGTGTTAAGCTCTCTGAAACGCTGAATTTCTGCTTTGATGAGTTCTGAGTGTCTTGTGTGTCTAGTGCCATCTCCCTGGAGCTTTTTGTCAGCTTCACAGTAAGAGCAGTCGTAATGTTTACATTGTCACTGTTTCTAGAATGCTCCCTGGGCCCAGGCAGATATGCTAGAGGTGGCTCATCTCATGCTAGGCAGTAGGCTATATTTTCTTCTTGTCTTTATAATCAAGGATACTTTTGCATGTTCTTATGGATGGGTATGTACATTTAAAGCTTACAGTGCAAACGTAGATCTAGAGCTGAATGTATCCCACTCTCGATAGTAAATAAAATTATTGTATGATTTGCAGTAGTTATTTATCTGCTTCTCTTATTTGTATTCATTGGTTGCTTCTCTCTCCATATGCCCATCTATTCATGATTCATAATTTCTTTTTTTAAGTTTTTGGTATTTCATAAGATGTGGGTACTACAGGTGGTGTAGTATGGGTTTTTTGTACTATATTTGTAAGTATATGCATATGTATACACAGATGTGTGCACACAAATGTGTATTTGTACAGAACCCAGAAGTGATGTTCAGTGTTCTCATCTGTCTTCTGCCTTATTTATTTAAGAAAGGGTCTCTCACTAAAAGGAAGGCTGATAGGTTTTCGGTAATTCTTGCTGACCAGTGAGCCCTAGTTACCAGACTCACTGAGTAACATTAAGCTAAGTTTTAGAATATGGAATAAAGCGAGGCTTGATGGCACACACCTTTAATCCCAGCATGGGTATGGCAGCACACACCTTTAATCCTAACACAGGCCTGGTGGCACAAGCCTTTAATCTGAACACACCTTTAATCCCAGGAGTCAGAAATAATAGCTGATAAGCCTTGATCCTGTTTGTTGATACTTTGCTCTGCTGATTGGCTCCCGCCAAAAGGTTTGAATCTTATTGCTTGAGAGAAATAGGCTGAACAATGCAGCCTCGGGTTATAAAAGGGATTTTGGATGCTGGAGTGATTAGAGATTTGCCTGACATATCTCCCAGATGCATGTGTCTGTCTGACCATACACCTCACCTCTCCCCGATGGAGCCCTTTCTCCTGCTGGCCAGTGAGACTTGGGCCACCCGCAGGGGGCCAGGGGGCCACAACCTCCCCAATGTCACCTGGGGTTATAGGTGAACACAGGCACACCTTGCTTTTAAAGGTAGCAGGGACTGAACACAGGTCCTCATACATACACAGAAAGTGTTGTTAGGCACAGATTTATCTCCCTGCCTCTATGCTTTACAATTTCTAAAAGATAGATACAGTTTACAGAAATACAATCAGTTTCAACAAGATAAAAAAAAAAATAGGAAAGAAGAATTGAGAAAAAAGCAGAAGGACTTTTTGTGCTAGGGTAACAGTAAACTATGTTGTGTGAGTTTGGAGTTTTGAGTCCATCAGAAGCCAAATATTCTTACCCAATCATAGATTTGCAAATCCCATTGCCCTCCCCTGGATAATTTCATATAGAAATGTTAAAATAGTAAAATCTAAGGCATAAGCTTTAATCTTCTCAGATATTTCCTTTATTATCACATTGTTTTGGAGTATATAAACCTCTAACCTTCATTTTTAAAGGTGACATAAATATTCTTCACCTCTAAGAGCAACAATTTAAAAAACTGTTTTCAGTTATGTAACCAGACGACATTGCAACTGTCTTTGTCAAATAAGGTGGAAAGGATCAAGTGAAAAAATAAATTCTGTTTTACAGAGTGAAGTTACAAATGTAAACAAAAAAGAATAACTCACCCATGTACTCCTTCAGTAAATTCACCACTTTACTGGAACTTTAAAAGATTCAGAGAACATTATCAGTCTACTCAAGGATAATACCAGATGTATATCAGTCTACTCAAGGATAATACCAGATGTATTTTTAATTGCTTATGAAAACAAAATATAATATATAGTTCTGTATAAATACTTTTTTTACAATGTATAACCTGTGATGATCACTGAGGCAAAAATAATGTCTGTTCTTTTTGTCGTCAACATTCCATTATACCGTTTATCTTTAATGACCTACATTTTCAGTAGTGTATTTAAGCTGGGCCTGGTGGTGCAGGCCAATAATCTTATCTATTTGGTTTGGTAAGTCAAGAGGATCACAAGTGAGTTTAATGCTAACCTGAGAAACTAACCCAGACCCTGTATCAAAATAGAGAGTAAGGAGGACAGAGGACAGAATGCGGAGACAGAGTTTTGCTTAGCATTCGTGATGTCCTACCTTTCAATACCCAACACAAAGAGAGGATGTTTAATACGTCATCATTAAAGAAGCACACATCTTTACTTGATGCTTCCTTACTATATGTATAGTGATATGTCAGGTACTATGGGTGATATAAATATGTATATAAAGAATAAACCCAACATAATAGCATTAGATAATATTCAGAAGAATCCTCTAGAGACTACATGTAACTAACTGAATGATACATCTAATCTGGAGGAAATAATTTGATTTAGAATCATGTCTTCTGGAGCTGGGAAGATGCCCCAGCATCTAAACGTGCTTCCTTGCAAAGCCTCCCAGCTGGAGTTCAATTCCAAGGCAACTACATTAGCTGGATACAGTGACAAGAGCCTATAGTGTTCATTTGCAGCGGTAAGTGGTATTACCACCCCCAGAAACACACATGCAAATGAATGCATTTAAAAATTAAAAACAAGCATATGAATATCAAGAAGAACTGGTCTTTTTTTCACAAGGTTGAAGAGTGAAGGGATGAAAGAAGGCATTCAACAAGAACAGAGGAAGTCAGTGAGAGAAATCATCTTTAGATTTTATAAAGGGAGGAGAAGTTAGAAGTTTTAAAACAATATGTAAAAGATAAAATACACATTGGGGAAATAGTGCATGTTTTGGCAACAAACTGTAAAGGTAGAAACTATCCCAATTTTATCACAAAATTTACAAAGAACCTACTGTAATATTTTAAATGAAGAGAAAATAGAGTTTTCCACAATCAGTTTAATTTATATTATCAACATGCTTTTTTTATTAGGCAAAATGCTTTCAAAAATTTTTATTCAAAGAAAACTTCCTAAGTTCACACTAAACCACACTATTTGCTCCTAAAAACGAATTAATTGCATAAATATAACAAGCAAATAAGAGATGAGAATAAGATGGGAACAAAAATTATTCTAAGCAATCCCTTTTATTCTTCTGATGAATATTTAACTGAACAATGAAAACATAGCAAATAACCCATAGGTTCTCAAAAACATTGTTACTGGATTGCTAGAAAAAAATTATTGCAATAATTTTCTCTCTCGCTGTAAACTTTCTTGAACATTTATATGCCAAGCTAAATGCATACCTAACATATCTCTTTCAAGTTTAAGAAACTCCTGGGAACAAATTTCTTAAATGTAGTCAATTATAGGGATGGGTAGGACTATATCTCAGACAAGTTAAATGAATTATCAAATGTCTCCCTACAAGAAGGACTTAACATTAACATCTAATGAAGCTCTTATTCAGTGTGAATGTTATTGCAGAGTTATTCTGTTATATCATACTGCATATACCACAAAATTAGATAAATTGAGATGAATCATCTATTATGTCTATTTTCCTAGAACAACTACTTGATAATGAGAATGGTAAATATAATTTAATTTTATAAATCATTCAATCATTGATAAATAACTTAAAATGTGAATTTTCAAATGCTAATCATAAATACAAGGACACACATGTAAATAAACTGCACAAGTAGCATTATCTTATTATTTAAAGAGCACATTTCTAACTTAAAATATTTGAGGTATTTGATTTTTTATTGCATGAGTTATTGATTTATACTTTAGACAGAATTATAGAGCTTTGATACAGTCAAGCTTAGATATAGTTGTGGAGAGTATATATTGGAATCTCACACGCTCAGAGCAATATACCCGGTGAAGATTCATTGCCTGGAATATCCCAGTGCTATTCTCTAGGTCTTGCAACCCAACACATTTTTGAGGATTTATACAAAATTTCAAATGCCAGACCATCCCCTGAGCTACTTCTATAATGGACTATGTGGTCTCCACCTTAATTACAATTTATCTGCTAGTTTGGTGTTTAGTTGTTTTGGTCACTACCTTTAAGATACAAGGGGCTAGCTTTTTGCTATCTATATAGAAATGTGATTTTTCTCAACTCAAGAAAGAAAAAAGTATATGATTTAGGCTCAATGTCCACTCTTTAAACTGTCATTTGGTACTTACTATACATTAAAATTCCACCAAAGATTTTTTTAAACTAATTTCTCCTTAGCAAAGCAACAGATACTATTTTAAAACCAAGTTTCAAATATAATAATCAAAGTGATTTGGGTATTTCACTGATAAATTAATGACATTTGTCATATGGAGTTTGAAATGATTTTGTGGGAATTATTATAATAACATAGCAAATAAGCAATGATTTATTTATCTCATTTATTTGTTTTCACTTTAACCGAAGAGAGAAACTTGGAAAAAGTTCAGAAGCATATTACTTGTCTAAAGTTTGGAAAGATTCACAGATAAGTCCTGTGTCTCAAATGAAAGGCTCCTGGTATTTTTATCCAGCACTAAACAAATGAATATTAAATTAAAAGTATAGCCAGTTATGGTGGTGCAAGCCTTTCATCCTTTAATCCCAACACTCAGGAGGGGGAGGTAGAGGTAGGAGGATCACTCTGAGTTTGAGGCCAGCCTGAGACTACATAGTGAATTCCAGGTCAGCCTGGGCTAGAGCAAGACCCTACCTTGAAAACAACAACAACAACAATCTAGAAAAAAAAAAATGGGTCTGCCCTGGTCAATTTATTTTAAAATGGAAATAGAGAAACAAAAGTTAAAAAATTATAACCAAATATAATATGTGTCTTTAGAATATATAAAGCCTCAGATAAAAGTAAATAAAATAATAAAACCAAGAGCTGTGGCTAAATGTGCATTTGTTTGAGGACATGGCTAAGAAGCCCAGAGATCCTCTAACTTATGACTGTCAGTCTGTTGGCTCCAGACACCTCCCTAGTGAATTTCTTTGCTTTTAGAAACATTCCAAGGTGCCAGAATGTGCAAATGTAAGTAAAACAACATATAAGTGGATATAATGCAGAGAAAGCAGCAGGAACAAACACTATATAAATTATGCTTTATTTTGCTTCAATTTCCTACAACCCCAAAGGAAACATCCAAAATCTAATAGATAATTGAAAGTCTAAATTTTATTAGAATTGTAAGAAAATTTACAGTACCTTATATAGAATGTGGGATGTCATTTGTAACATTTTTCTACTAGGTTTCACATATTTTCTTTCCTTTCCTAGGCCATATTCTTTCTTGGGTGTTTTAGACACCTCTCAAAGTATGCATAATCAAAATCCAGGATGAAATTCAAATATCAGAGTCATTCATAGTTTACTCAGTTACCTTCTTGTCAATTGCTTTTCAATGAATTTTGCATGAGGGTTTCTTTCACTAAACAGATGAAACAAAGTAATGGTATCAAAGAAGTATTTTTCAAAAACTGATTTTAGCAACATACCCTTTCATGAGTGAAGCCTCTGAAACACACCTAAGTTAGTTTATGAAAATATTTTTGGTGATACATTTTAAACTGCTAAAAACAGCAGTGTGGTGGGATCTGAGATTAAATTAATTCACAAAAATCAAGTCAAGTCTATGAGACAGCATTACATATTCCAAAACCATATCAATGAATATCTAAGGGGAGCCTGTTGGACCAGCCTGAACACTGTAAATAGTTTGAAAATAAAATTTTCACTCAAGAATTGAAAAAGCGATCAGAAATAAATTTGATGCTCTTTAATTTAGGTAAAAGTTGAGAATGAAAAAAATCACTATGCAAATCCATGGGGGTAAATAAACAGATTGGCATCTTCTCTATAACTAAAAATGAGTGGCGTGAATTCTCTGTCTGTGTAGGATTTCAAGTTTTTTCAATTCACCTTACTTTTGCTGTTTCTAAGTATAAACTACAAATATGGTATAATGTATTTTGTATGGTATAATATATATAAATATATATGGTGTATTTCTATCTACACCCAGCCTAACTTCGGGTGGCACAAAAATATTATCCCAAATAATCAATTTTGAAAAGGGTATTTAATATATATGACTTCATTAAACCTTAACAAATACCATATATGAACATTAAAATAAAGAAACTTCATTACTATAATTTAAACTATTTAAAGCCTTATATAACTTTAATATCGTGCTTTTTTATTTTTTTATTTTATTTGTTTGTTTATTTGTTTTATTTTATTTTATTTATTTTATTTTATTTGTTCATAGTCAAACAACTTTGGAATGCAAAATTACAGTTTCACATTACATCCTGTTAGCTTTCAAACCTTAATCAGAATGTTCTCTAATGACCCACATTTCAGGTTTAAGAGATGGCCCATCTGTCCAGTACCCATGGATAGTCAGACACAAATAGGGCATGTATCTGGAATTCATTTACAGTGGCAAGAGGCATTGGTTGGCAATTCTCTCTCTCTCTCTCTCTCTCTCTCTCTCTCCTCTCTCTCTCTCTCTCTCTCTCTCTCTCCTCTTTTCACTCCTCATGAATAAATAAATATTATTTTTAGATACTCAATTTTCAAAATGGAAAGAAGACAGGTTTTTTTAGCAGTTACTTCATGCTATCATTTTCTTCCATGAATATTAGACACATACTTTCAAACACAGAATAGGTTGAGTTGCTGACATGAACACACACAAAAATATGCTGGCATTTTATCCTTGGATACCACCGAATTATTTGGAATGAAGGATTTTTGGAATTATTTGGGATGAAGGTTAAAAGTGGAATTGGATTTTTACTGTAATAGCATAGCTTTGAATATGCAGGTAGAATATTGTAGAACTATAAGTCCACACACACACACACACACACACACACACACACACACCATAGAGGCAGATAATAGAATGTTTTATGGATAAGTTGTGGAACCACCAAGTATTCATGGATTGCTGGCAGATACTGGGAGATAAAAGGCATAGAACAGAGTAACTGAGCCACTGAAAAGAATCAATTCTGACAATAATAAAACTTAGTCATGAGAGAATAAATATCTGTTATTTTTAGTTTCTAATACTCTGCTGTGGCAGGAAACTAAATCACTTGCTACTGTCCCTTGAGTTTTTCTAAGTCAACACAGTTGCCTTCTCCTGTAGAATCTGTCACTGACCTGAAGCTTCTAGAACAATGCAGTATCACCAGTTGAAATGTAAAGTGTAAATTATGGATCGATTAAGATACTGAAGTCATCAGGAAAAGAATGTTTCTCTCCTATTCTTTGTCTTCGCTAAACTATATGCATACCAAAGCTGAGGTACTCAAAAGACTAGAGAACACATCAGGAAAATAAACCTGCTGAGTCTCTTCTGCTTCAGTTTGTTGTATTTCCCTCCTTCCTGAGAAACAGAAGAAACATAGTGGTTGAGCTAAAGGACAGTCAGTTGTCATCATCTCAGTTGTGTCATTCTCAGTCTGTCTAAGATTCCCTTATTCCCTAAAAAGTGTTCAGTTCACAATAAACATGAAAATTAGACCCCTACTTTTAAAGCAAGTCAGAGGTGGAGATAAGAATTTTTTTCAAATGTTTAGGTATGTTTGAATCTACTGAGCAGTATTTTTTCCTGAATGTATTTATGTATTTTCTTGAGTTCTTTAAGATCTGCTGTATGAATGTAGAATTGGAAACAAATGCAGGAATATGTTGGCTATGATAAACACTCTGGAATAATGGATAAGCAAATATATATATATATATATATATATATATATATATATATATATATATATATGTATTTCATGCTCAGCTATCAGAGTGAAAATGTAAAAATAATCCCAAGAAAGTTTATCTAAACCTTGAAACAGCCTCAAAATAGTCCCTTGATTTTAGAAAGCCACATGTAAGCAAAAAAAAAAAAGTTTTATAAAGATGTACAATGAAATTAATTTCACAAAAATAATTTGAAAATATGCATTCAATAAATTTCTGTTCTTAATTTTTCATGTTTTAGGTGATAATACAGAGTGTCAAACAGAAGAACTATATAATAATGATTGTTTTTAAAATGAAAATATGACAATGATTTCTACCTGTATTAATTACAGCTAGAGTTTCTGGAAATAAGTGTCCCACTGTTGAGGAAGCTGTTAGAGTTAAAATAAAAGTAGTTGTAAAGACTAACCTGAAAGGTAAGGTGCAGGTAATTGGAGGTTGTTATTGCTTTACAGCAAAGGCTTGCACATAAATAGCAACTGCTATGGAGATCTGAATTGAAGGTCTGTTTATTTTGACCTCAGTAAGGAATGAAAATGAAATGCAATGCCTTTCAAGGAATGCACTAAGTTACTTTTGCATCACTGTGAACAATATCTGAAACAACAGCAGAAACGATTTTTTCAGAAGGCTTATTTCATAACTTTCACTGCATCATGGCAGAGAAGGCAGGCATCTTTCAGAAGGTGGGAGCATGAGGTGTGCTGGCAGCAGAAACAGAGGGCTGATATGGCAGGTTGATCTCCAAAATCCATCTCCTACCAGCACCAATGATCTATTCCAGCAGCCTGGTTGCACCCCCATGAAGGCTCTACAGCCTTCTGTAGCCATGAGCTGTTGGGGATATTGTAAGCTTGAGGATATAATCTTCCATTCCCAGGACTGCTCCATATTGCAGAACATAGAACACAAAGCTTTACTCCTTCATCTCCCAGCATCATCTTTGGCCATTCACATTTAATTCCTCTGACCTGAGCAGCTGGAAAACACTCTTCCTGGATAAAATAGGTGTTGTGTTAGTAAACATGAAGGGATACTGACTACATACCAATTATGCAGGGGAGTAAAGTTTCTCATAAAGTGCAGATTTAATTCATTGGTGGAAAAATAGTTATGTTAAAGAGAAGCAAGATGGTGATAATAGAGCTGTGAGGAACCTATGTAATTAGTTTTTAAGAAGATAATCAGCATACAGATGGATAGGATTTAAAGGTTATAATTTACCTGAATATTTTCTAAGTCATTAAGTTTTCATGCAATGAATGTTTAATAAATACAAATGCCAAAGGCATTTGCACAGAAGGGACTTGTTTCATAATTGAAAGTGAAAACGATTATAGGCAATGAAAGAGAAAGCTTCTGTAGGCACTTCTTGTAAGACATATAAGGAATAAACCATATTTATATAAAATTGATTAACCTAACTTATTTTGGGAGAAAGGTAAACATTTTTAGGTTTTATCAAAAGCATGCCCTTGTTAATAGAAAATAGATCTGGATAACAGCTTAGAAGCTAATGACTAGTCGTTGGGATATAGGCCAAGGAGTGTTATAGCTTGGTCATATAGTAAATCTATTTTCAGCTGTCTCAGGAATCTTCACACTGCTTTCCACAATGGCTGTACCAGTTTACATTCCCACCAAGAGTACAGAAGAGTTCCTTCCAATTTTACCACATCCTCACCATTTAAAGGCCATTGCCAAGGCTCTTGATTGCCCACCAGAATGAGATGTTAAGACCCTATTGCTGAAGACCACACTTGCTTGGGCTGCAGGTCACTGAGAAATCAAGGTGGAGCTGAGCTGGAAACCTCCTGCCTGTTTACCAGCTGACAGAAAGCTGGGAAAAGCTATGGCTGCATGCAGCCCTGTAGGAGAGAGAAGTCATCAACAGAGGTAAACAGCAGCAGATACTGCAAGTTTGAAGACTGGCCAGCCAGGCCAAATGTGTCAAATGGTGCAATAGTGGCACTTCTATTGTGGGGGAAACCAATTGTTCTCTAATTGGACCAGAGGCCTGCTCCACAGGAGGGAGCAATACATGTCTGCGCTGAAGGCCAGGTCAAAAGCCTACAGTGGGGAAGGTCATGAGCCCTTGGAGAGCAACACCTGCTGTTGTCTGGTTAAACACATACCTTAAGCCCATCAAACTGACGTTTCTATTAGCACTTTTTTTTTGTAAAATTAAACATACCCATATAATAATGTTACTCTCAATTTTGTCTAGAGATGCTTCTCCTTTTCAGATGGCGGTGATGATGGCAGTGGGCATGGGGATAACTCAAAAGACACCATAGTGCTGAGAAGAAATGACAGTGGAGTGTTCAGCACTGGGACATCTCTATCACACTTCCAAAGGCTGGAGAGATGAATCTGTGGTTAAGGTGCTTCCCTGGGAAGGCTTTGGACCCGTTTGATTCCCCAGTACCCACATAAAGCCAGATGCACAAGGTGGCACATGGGTCTGGAGTTTCTTTTCAGTGGCTAGACACCCAGGCATGCCCATTCTCTCTGTCCCCCCGCACATACACAAATAAATAAATATGTAAAGAAATACATATTCGTAAAAGAAAAAACAATAAAATCTAGTGAGTCTCTGCTCCTTCCTTGGCAGGGTCTCCATCATCAACAGTCCTGTCACAGGGGCATTGCTTCAGGACTTAAGTATCTCAGACATTCGAACCTTGACAAGGGAAGAGAGCATTTTATTTGTGCTTTGTTTTGAGCATTTCCTTCCATAATTTTGATATATCTAATGATTTTGTCATAACTGTATTAAGGCAACAATATACTGCACCTCTATTGAAAATGAGAAGAAAATTAACTTATTTCTGTAATTTGTACATCACATGCATGCAACCCAGTAGTCACATTTGAAGATATTAAAATGTAAGATGACTGGGGGTTTCTGAGGTTTCTGGGGTGCAGCATACTATGACATTGGGAGGAGCTTGTAATTTATATTGCCACCATGTGAAAACAATTCCAGGTTTTCTTAAGCAGAAGCTGGGAGGATTCTGCGCTTCTGTTCATTATGGTTCAGACCTTTTTTCATGGTTTCCTAAAAGCAGGAGACATGCATAAAACATGTCCTGTGACTACAGACCATAATTAGCTTGGTGCCGAGGCTGTCAGTCTTAATAATTACATAAATAAGTAACATTTACATTAGTATTTCATTGCTATTGCCAAGAAGGGAAGTAAACTTTTCCTTTATGTGTATTTTTCATGTTTATTTATCTGTGTTGTCTAAATTCCCAGATTGTAGCCTTAATATTTTTAAGTATGCGGACTCACTAACAGGGTATAAGACAAACTGAATTGTTACATCTTCTTTTGTGCGTTTTTAAAATTTCAACACGTCAATTTCTTATTGCCAGTTCTATAAGATACATTTAAATAAAGAAATAAATGAATCCAGTGTTGAAGCATATAGAGAAAATTGTCTCATGCCTAAGAATTTACATTCCAAAAATGAGTTCTAAGAAGTCTTCATGGCACTATTTAAAATTTAATTACAAGAATGTTTATTTTCAAAGTACTGTTGACAACACCGAAAAATTAAAATCACCCCAAAAGCTCAATAATAAAATATTGGTTAAATGATTATGATACATCCATGTTATAAATCAGTATCATATAGCCATTAAAAGATATAAATTAGAATTTAACCCAAAAGAGCAAGTTAACCCAACAGCAACACCTAAAAGAAATCCAGTGAGTAACACAGCCTGCCAGGCAGGCAAAAAAGGGTTAATCATGGATACTGTAGTAGTATACGCATTGCTTTAATTTCGTTTTCTTTATAAATTATGCTGTACCGTGTGCTTAAATTAAACCTATAGTGTGCTGATGATAAAAGAAAGCAGTAAGATTATTCTGACAAAAGTTATGTAATAAACTCTCATTTTTCCATTTTAGATCAAAGAAAATTAGGAACTGCTTGCAAAGCCCAATTGCTTGTAGTTTTCAGTAGAGTCAACTGGTATTCCATTATCAAATATATCACTGACATCTCACTTGTAAATGTACAGTATCTATTTTTTTTTTTTTTTTTTTGGTTTTCGAGGTAAGGTCTTGCTCTAGTCCAGGCTGACCTGGAATTCACTATGTAGTCTCAGGGTGGACTTGAACTCACGGCGATCCTCCTACCTCTGCCTCCGGAGTGCTGAGATTAAAGGTGTGTGCCACCATGCCTGGCCAGTATCTATTTAGTCTGACTTAAATTATAATAACAAAAAGCAAATAAAAAAATCAACTAGACCTAGTCTAGTTTAGGCAGTGAAAGCTGAGTGACATTTAGCCAAATATATCTCCTAGTAGGAGAGTCTGAGTTATAAATCTACAGTAAAAACAGTATCAATGTAATTTATTAAGAGATGTATGGCTCAAAGAACAAAGTTCCTGAGTGAAGGGTTCAGAGCAACAGCTCACTGCACAGAGAAAAATGTTTAACATAAAAATAGAAATAACCTTAAAAATCTCTCCCCTGACAACAACAGATTTATGACAAACACAAAATGAAAAGGCAAAGTAATCTAGCCTGAAGTGTTTTAAGGGATAATACATGCTGTCAGTTGCCACATTTGGTTTTTATCTGGTCATTGAAATGTCTTTATGTACTATTTTCTAACAAAGATGTGTTGAAAATGTGATTCTGAAATGTTTGGGGGAAAAATGTATCATTATTTCCATCCTATTTTGGCCGGGGCTATAGAACTGAATTCAAACAACCACTACTGTGAGGTTGAGGATTCTGTCTCTTTAATGATCAATTTAGATTGTTCCATGCTCAATTTACCCATAATAAACCAATCCATCAAACCCTACCTATCCTGTTGCTAAGCTTAGACAGGTGATTTAAGTAGAGCCAAGTTGTATCTCAGCAGCACTTACCAACAAATATTAAAATCATATCACAGGGAATCTCATTTCATACCAGTCACCTACAAGGTGAAATGTAAAACACATTAAAATATGTTCTTTTTTAGGACAACACATAGTTATAAATTTGCTATGATTCTCAAACATGCATTTGGAAACCCAAAAGAGTTAGTCTAGCTTTGACCAAGTTGAAGTTCATGATTTCTTTCCTGTTAAATTTTATTTTATACTTTTATGCAAACTTGCTCACAACTTCTACTCTGTGTGAGATATTCAGAAAGGTAATGGAGATGTAAACATATATCAGTCACAGTTTTAGCTTTGGGGGAGTCATAGATAGATAAAAGATGAATATTTAATCAATTAAATAGAGTGTTAGAGGAAATACTAGGTTTAGCCTAAGTGTGTAGTAATGCTCTGAAGAGAAGAGACTTAACAGAATAAAACAAGAAGCACATGTAATACTAAAAGAGTTATAAAGACAGGTCGTGGCATATGCCTGTCAGCTCTCAGGACACCGAGGCACAAGAAGCTGAAATTTGAGGACATCCTGGGCAACACATAGAATTCCATGCTGGCCTGCACCACATAGCAAAATGTGATGCATTTTAAAATCATGTATGCTCAATTTTGGGTAAAAAGGAATTCAATAAACTTATGAGATGTGATTAGTTTAGGTTGTGCTCCTGTCCTAAATGGATGCACCACCCTGACATCCAATGTCACCCGACTATAACCACGGATTCTTGGTGTCAGATCGCTCAAAAATAAAGCAGACTTAAAAGTCACCCACCATGACTCAGGGAACTGAGGGGAAGAGGAGAGGAAAGGATGTAAGAGCCATGGTGGGGGAGAACTCCCAGAGACATGGGCCTCTTCAGAAACAATACACAAGGGGGAAGAAAAAAACTGGTTAACTCTGGTGCTGTTCATACCCTCTATGCTATAGACAGATCCAGTATTCATCAAGGAAGGACCCCAGTGCATAGGGGACAGAGCAGAGGGAAATGGGGACACATTCACAAAAGTTGCTCATACAATGCATATGCTTAGTCATAATAAAGATATCAATTTAAAAATTAATAAAATCAAAGCAAGTATGAAAGACCAAAAAAAAAAAAAAAAAAGAAAACAGGATCTGATGGTTCAATCCCTAAACAGAGAAGTTTTCTAGAAAAGTAAAGAAAACAAAATAAAACAGAAGGCTCACAGCAAACGATTAGAAGGGGCCCAGTCCCTCCAAGGCAGTCTGAGGAGTCCCCCTGCTCTGACCCCTTCTGGGGCAGCCATCAGCTTTCCCAGTCATATTTCAGGCTGTTTCCTTCTCCCCGATCAAGTTGTCTGACACAAAATGACCACATGCTGCACAGCCCCCTGCGGCTTTGATGACTGGATGTTTCCTGGTTCATGAATCACTAATAAAAAGCCAATTAGATATTTTAAATTTAATTTCTAGACTTTTATTCCTTAACAAGAGTCAGATCTGGCCATCAAAGGTAAGCAGTACCAGACTTCAAGAGTAATTGTCTGAGGACATTCAAGAAACATTTTAAATCTACATCTGCTTGTGTGCCTCCATTAGCTGCCTACATTATTGAAATTGAAATTTACTACATGATTCATAACATAGTTTCCTAAAGAAAATAGGTTCAAGAAACTGCCTACAGGATATTAAATGCCTAGAGTACTTATATGTTAAGTCCGTTTATTTCCAATGGCTGTGTTTTCTTTAATCAATAACAATAATGATCATTCACATATGTGCAGAGTTTAAATATAATATCAATTCCAATATTATCATGTTATAAATGTGAGAACATTAAAACAACTCATAAAGATGACATATAAGCTTATAGTACTTTTACCATTTTTCAGTCACCAGAATAAAACATACAATCACTATATATACCTAATTCATTCTTTATTCCTACAAAATATCTTAAATATATTGCTCATTAATAAAGACTCTAAATAATATTAAGCAAATAACTTAAAAGGAAGTACTGAAATCTAAAATTTTACCCCTACTTAGTATACTTAATTTGAATACTTGTACAAGAATTAAATAATTCAATATAGCTTTATTATCTTAAAGGATAAAATATTTATTTTCTTTCCTCTAAAGAAAGAAATTAAATACACAGAAAAATATGACCAAGGTAACACAAATAATGGTCATAAGATTATTTACATCTTAAGACATATTCTAGGTTTTGAAAATCTGAATATTCTACTTTAAAATATTAATTTTATTTCAAATAATCATGAGTAGGTATTGATTATTTAGAAGTAACTTACATTCTCATATTAACATGAGATTTTTGGGATCAAAACTTATTATGGGAAATGAGGTCATACTTTCATTTATTTGTAATCTTAAACATTAAAGACCAGCAGCACCGTTTCAGCTATAGAGAGCAAGCTAAAGGGAGAGAAATTCACATTATATTTACAACAATAATTAATCTTCCAATCTAAAATTCTGCAGTGAAAATTTAAGACAAAAAACTATCAATCATCATGTTGTCAATGAGAGCCTAATTTTATAAAATTTTGTTTGTGTGTGTGTGTGTGTGTGTGTGTGTGTGTGTGTGTGTGTGTGTGTGTCCCTGTGTGTGCGTTTTCATCTTCTTTTGCTGGAAAAGAATATCAGACGCATGTGCAGCTTTGTATTGTGGGAAATGTAGCCTGTGCCTTTAGACTTTGGAAGCAAGAGCCTTTTAACTGTTTATCCAACTTCCTGGCCCCTAGGCCCTGATTTTGAGTGTTTTGGGGGGTGCTATTCTTTAACCTGTGTCCTAAAAATTAGTCTACTTGGACTTTTTCTGCCCATAAGTTTTTATCTGTAGCAAGAAATTTCCTAAAGCAGTTTCTGAAAAGTTAATCATTGTCACATGCTGTTTGAATAATCTTCACTGTCATCAATCACAGACACACACACACACACACACACACACACACACACACACACACACACACACACACAACCTGAATTATCAAAGAAGCTTCCCAAAGCTGTTACGCTATGCCTCACCATCTTCCAGGCATCCACAGCTATTGGACTAAGCCGTCATTTCTTCCTCAACCATACCTGCCAGCTTTACAATTGCTAGAAGAAACCATATAGAACTTTTACTCCCCCAAGTCTTTATTCTTGGTAATCTTGGATTGCAGTGCTCTTCCTTCATCCCTTCAAAGAATGTCATTGCAAAGTACAATAGTTTTAAAACTATGGAAATTGTATTCATACCTCAAAGTCAGGCTCACAAGGTTGCTTTGACCCTCATGTTCCACAGCCTCTCCTTCTGAAAACCAAGTTAACTCCCCTGTATTAGCTTTTCCCCAGAACTTTCTTTTCTCATTTCTTCTGTCATTGGTTTTAACCATATTTTAATTTGTTTTCACTGTTCTTGTCAGTTCTCCCAAAAGATAAGACCTTTAATGCATGGGAAAAAATACATAAGGTAAAAATACTAACTCAATGGGCATGCATACTCACTGAGCCAAAGTAGTTATTTTACCTTTTTCAGTGTCCTTTCCATGTTCATTTGTGAATAGTAAAAATGTTGGATAGATTACATGAAATGGTGCAAGGAAGTACAGTGCCTAAAACAGTCATTTAAAGTCAATATTATGAATAGAGCCTCATTCTTTAAATTTCTCAAAAAGTCATTATATTTTACACAGAATAAACCCTAAAATAGGCAATTAAATTGATATAAGTATTTTCTAAACATTGAAAATATCAAATATATTATCAGCAAAATAATCCTTATGCATGTTGAGGCTCAGTATCCTTTTCTAGGGTTGAAACTCTTATAAGATATTTGCAAGGAATTTTAAGCTTTGGCTACTTAGCCCACTCCATGTTCGACATTGCCTTTTATTGAGAAATTAGGGAAACTGGAATGAAACTCCAGTAAGATAGCAAAGCAGTGCTTAGGTAGAAAGACAGCAGACCACAGACCTTCTATTATCCCACAGAGATAATTCTAATAGAGAAGTCAGGGTCATGGTTACTGAAAACATGAAGGTCTTCCTAAGGGGGATTAAGTTTTATCCCAGAGTGAGAGGCTTTGTCTCACAGTTCTGTTTTCCAAACGAACAGCTGCTCTTTTGAACTTCTGGCTAACTGGCCCCAGTCATTGGCTACTTCTCTCACTGCGCTGTTGACCCATGAGGTTCCAAAAACAAGACAGGATTCTGTCAAAGCTCTTGAATGCCCTCTCCAGGCCTGAGGTAGGATTCTGTTGCTGAAGAAACTACAGAAAACCATCTAATAGCATTGAGAGACCCCATGAGGTCCAGAATGGTAACCAGCCCCCAGATGGTAGTCAGTGCACTGCTGGAAGGCACTGCATAAGCTGCCAGGGGAAGGTGGTCAATGACAGCTGGAGTAAACAGAGACCACTGACATGAAACACAGTCTTGCCTTCATGAGTAGGCTGAACACACTGCCTACTGGGAGAGAACAGTGAACCAAGAAAGGAGCACTTGTGCAATGGAGGAGCCAAAGCCTGGGGGAGACAATCGACAGCTTTTATATTCGGCCAAATAATCCACTCAGTGAGGGGGAGCCCTTAACTGGAACTGGGAACTTAGGGTGATATGTACTGGGACCCTGACTCTTGGGCCCCCAAAGAGAGATGCACAATGCGATCAATTGACAGAGAGGCTACTAACAATAGAATCTAGGTAATCTAGAAATGTTTATCTCAGTTAACCTATAACAATCCCACTCTCCTATGGAGATTCTGTTTGTATCTTTCAGAATGCAGTGAGAGAGCTGTGGCTCATCCAACCCTACCAATGAACCACAGGGTGATAGCTCACATCCTGCCAAGAGATAAGGTGCCCCAGACATACCCTGGAGGATCCATATGGAACCCCACAGAGAATGATGGGATGAACAAGTGACCCATATTCACAGCCAATCAGTCAACACTGGATAAACCAGTGAGAAAGACACCAATGATTTTTGACACAACCTAAAGCAGAAGTACAGAGACCCCCCCTAAGCATTCAACAATAAAGCAGCCTTAATAGTCACCCACCACTACTCAGGGAATTGAGTGGAAGAGAGGGCAGAAAGATTAAGAGAGCCTTGCTGCGGGAGAATATCCAGAGGCAGGGACCCCCTCAGTAACAACATACTAGGTAGGGCCTGCGGATGAGGGCTGACTCCTAGGCTATCCATGGTCCCCAGCCCCAAGGACTGATACAGACAGCCCACAGAGGAGGATATCCAGCTGATTGGGGATGGGGAGGGGGGCATTGGGAAACTGGGGATAACAACTCATTGTTTGCCCATTAAATAATGTAACTCACTGTGGACAATAAAAAAATAAATAAAATTAAAGCAGCCTTAATACCCACCATGACTCAGGGAACTGAGCAGAAGAGGGGGTGGAAAGACTGTAAGAGCCATGGTGGGGGAGAATATCCAGAGACAACACAAAAAGGGGGGTTGAACCAGGCTGACTCCTAGGCTATCCATAACTCCCTACCCCATGGACTGATCCAGTTTGCCCACAGAGGACGATATCCAGCTGAATGGGGACATGGAACAGAGGAATCGGGAAACTGGGGATACGAACTCATTATTTGCTCACTCAATATATCTAATTATGGATAATAAAGGGAAAAATAAAAATAAATGGAAAAAAAACTTTAGAAATGTCACTTTCCTGATTTGGTCAGAAAGCACTGTAAACAAGTCTCTGAATATTTTTGGTGTTTCTTTTTTACCTTAATTATTTATGAGAGAGAGAGAGAGAGAGAGAGAGAGAGAGAGAGAGAGAGAGAGAGAGAGAGAGAGAGGGAGAGGGAGGGCACATCAAGGCCACATGCTAGTTCAAAGTAATTCCAGATGTGGGTACTGGGGAATCAAACCTAAGCTGTTAGGCTTTGAAGGCAAACACCTTAAATGCTGACTCCAACCCAACCATTCTTTTTAGATAACTTGAACAGGCTCGGGTTCCTGTTTATCTTGCAATGGTAAAACTCTGATATTGCAAAGTAATCAGCCTTATTTCAAAAAGACATAGAATATTCTTATATAAGTACAGTATAAATTACAATTTCCAATGAGGACAAAATTCTATAGTCTAAAGAGGCTTATCTGTAACTATTAATAGTGTGAGGTCTGTTAGCAACTTGGCATGTTTTGATCCAGGTGTCCACCACAAACAAATGAATGTGTTCTGGGTAATTGATCCTCAGCTGATGACAGTTTGGGTTTTACAAACTCCATGGAGCTGTGTTGTTGGGGTGGGCTCATGGGGGTTATAAGCCAGCTTCCCCTTGCCAGTGTTTGGCACACCTTCCTGCCCCTGTTTGCAGTGCTGTGGCAGAGGTGATGTCCACCCCTCTGCTCATGCCATCGTTTTCCCTGCCAGGATGGAGTCTCCCCTGGAGTCCATAAGCCAAATAAACCCATTCCTCCATAAGCTGCTTTTGTTTGGGTTCTTTCTGCGCAGCAACTAGAAAGATGACCACAATAGCAACAAAGTAGTGGAAATATTCTTTGTGTGTGTTGCGTCTAATTCTCCCAGGTGTTTCTTTTTATGAATTAATTATTTTATGTAAAAAGAGTTTCATTTGAAAATTAATACTCATCGCCTTAGTGAAAGTATAACATTTATTTTTTTTCTTTCTGACATTGGTTTAACTGCTTTATAAAAGCAAAAACTAGCAAAAGAGTGGATCACCATATGATGCTTAGCTTACTTGAATGAAGCTAATAGTTCAATGGTAGCTTTGGAGGAGTGGGTGAATCAAGTATAATACTTCAAGCATCGCAGAAAGCGGCTTGAAATGTTTAAACTAATTTCTATAAACAATTCCCTGCTAAACAGTGGGAGCTCTGGCATTCTGCACCAGGGAATTTTATGAGTTGGGTAAAAGACAGATGGATTTGAAGAAAATAGCAGGGAGAACGCTATTGCAATGCCCATGTTATAAATATATTTGTGACATAACGTAATCCAAAGTAGTACATGCAAATTGTTTCACCTGTCAACAAAATATGAGACCATCCTCTCACCCAAGACTTCACCAACCAGCCAAAGTTGGAATGAACCCACATCACATGTCATGCTGTCAAATGAATGTTGAAACAAGTTGATTTTCCTTGAAACCAATAGATAGTATTTCACTGGAAGCTGTAAGATAGAGATGCATCCTCTGTGCAGGCTCCATAGGAAAGTAACTTTGAAATACCTCTTCTGCCTTCTGTATTCCAGTTCTGTGTTGTTTAATTTTTCCTACCTATGAAAACAATGCCTTCTGCTCTGATCATGAGATCCCGAACTCTCTTGTTTGGAAGGAGAAGCAACCCATTTCTAGGATCAAAAAGTAAAGCCTAATAGACCTTAAACCAACATGGCTGTAATTTTGTTTTTTGAAATATCTTAAATGTTTAAATAACCAGGATGAAAAGATACATGGAGAATGATGTATGTAGAAACATTAAGAAATGTTAATAGGATGATAGAACTCATTTTGATTAGTATGTATTAATCAGTAGTCTTCATTAGATTTCATAGGCTTAAAATATTATAGGATTAATATCAACCATATAATAAATTCACATCAGTTATCTATGCTGGTGGGTAGATTTGTGTGTGCTTTTTAACTTTCAGACATCCAAATTTTTAATATTTTACAAAAGCAATGGTGTTTTCTTTTAATGCAAAATAATTACTGCACACACATGGCTAAATGTGTGCACTGAGATTAGCAGAGAGGTACCATCAATTCAGGTCTCCATTTTCAATGTCCCATATACTTGCTATTACCTTGATTACTTAAATTCTAATCTCTTCTAATATATCAAAACTTTATTGATGATTACTGCTGGCATTTTAATTTTAAATGATCTTTTTTTTTTTTTGGAATGAGAACTAGACAAGACTCATTAGTGATAAAATCCTGAACAGAAACTTTTCCAGAGGTTCACCATTGTGAATTTAAAGACAATCTGGTCAGGTGTGGTGGCACAAACCTTTTCCCCTAAAACTCAAGAGGCCAAGGTCGGAGGATAACTATCAGTTTTAGGCCAGCCTGAGACTACATAGTGAATTCCATGATAGCCTGGCTTAGTGTGAGATCATCCCTTAAGAAAAAAAAATTGGGCTGGAGAGATGGTTCAGAGTTTAGTTAAGGCACTTGCCTGCGAAGCCTAACAACAGGGGTTTGATTCTCCAGTATCCCCATAATGACAGAGTCACAAAGTGTCATGTACTTCTGGAATTTGTAGTGAGAAGATGTCCTGGAGTACCCATTCTCCTGTAGCTCTTCTGTCTCTCCGATTGCAAATAAATGAATAAATAAATGAATATATATGACAATCAGAAGCCCAAGAAGCCGAACAGCCCTACCTCTCATATTGGAGTCCAATACAGATTGACGGACACCTGTACTCAGTGGTGCTAGGAAGACCACAAGAAAAGATTGAGGTTGTTTTCAGGATATGTCCTTCTCCCAATTACCAAGACAAACATCTCTGGAAAAATGTATTGGGCTGTTAGAACCTGAAAAATGAACTGGTACCTATTGACACCTGTAAATACCTGCCGATCAAGAATAGGT
The DNA here is from genome assembly GCA_004024765.1 of Zapus hudsonius. Lineage (NCBI taxonomy): Eukaryota > Metazoa > Chordata > Mammalia > Rodentia > Dipodidae > Zapus > Zapus hudsonius. The sequence continues at coordinate 1,705 of PVHP010004154.1, read as the reverse complement.
ATGTGGTTGACATAAAACTGACCAGTGAAGTTGGGACTGACTGTCTCCCTCATTTGTAAAATGAGAAGCAGGATAGGGACTTCCTAAATTCCCTACACAGCACTTGTTTATTTTGTAAATTTTATTGTTTTTATTTATTATTTTATTAAATTTATTATTTTATTTTGCATTTCCTCAGCTTGCTATTTTATTTTGATTTTAAATAAAGCCTTCCTTGCTAACTGAATTTCTTTTCTTGTGGTTTTTTTGTTGTTGCTGTTGACTAACAAAAATATACAAACCAACATTCAGAAACCAAAATATTGTGTTTATAGTCATTTAAATTGTAGATATAAAGACTTTGTAGCAGGGCACATGGTAAAAATGTACAATGAGATGCCCTTGAAAACGTTTTAATAGTATATTCAAAATCTCTCATCATCCTCCCTCTATAAAAAAAAAAAGAAAAAAAAAAACAATGAGACAAACCGGCTCTCTCACTGCCTTCTGAAAAACACAAACAGTATCTCCATCTGAGAGGGAGATCAATATACGTTAAATGAGACAATCTGCACTATTTTGGCTAGATTCTAATGGGTGCAGCCTATTTGTAGATCTCTGGTACTGAGAATTTCCCTATTGTAACCCATTAGAATCTTGCCAAAATAGCAAAGATTGTTTCATTTAACCTATACTGATCCCCCTCTCCTATAAAGATTCTGTTTGTATTTTTCAGAAGGCAGTGAAAGAGCAGGCGACAACCCAATTCTTCCATGAAGACATGGGATGATGGCTGACATCCTGTCAGGAGATGAACCACCCCTGGCCTATCACACAGGGCCCAAATAAAACCTACGAGAAAGTGACAAGACAAACAGGAGACCAATCACCACAGCAAGTCATATGGAGACAGACACCGATATCCAACACAACCCAAGGCTGATGTTCAAAGACACTTAAGATCTAAACAATAAAGCAGATGTAAAACTCCCCCACCTTTACTCAGGGAACTGGGCAGAAGAGGGGGAATAAAGAATGTAAGAACCATGATTGGGGGAGAATATCCAGAGACATTGGTCCCCTCAGCAACAATGCACAAAGAGGGTAGAAAAAAAAAAAAAAGAAAAAAAAAACGGCTACCTCTGGTATAGTTCATCACCCCCTAACCTATGGACAGATCCAGCAGGCTTACAGAAGGGACCCCAGTGGGTAGGGGACAGAGAGGAAGGAAATGGAGGCATCTTCACAAGATTTCTCATACAATGTATATACTTATTCATAATAAAGATATTAATTTTCAAAATTGTTTTAAAGTACAAAATGTGACTTCAATTTTAGTAAATAATACCACATGGTCAAGGACTTCATTCTATTCCTCCAAATCTCCAGATCGGATACTTCAAAGTTGCCCATGCAGACCCATGGGGGAGGTGGGGCTTCTCCTTGGCACTGAGCTCTCTCTATCCTGTCTCTAGCACCTGCTTCTGCTTTGATGGTATGAATTCCACAGTTTATCGAGTTTTGTCTTGCTTACAGTGTTCAAGGAATGAAAACAGCTCCTAGTGTTCTTTTGAAATCTTGTTATGAAAAACGTGTTACCCAAGAACACAGATTACATGATAAGAATCCCAGCTCTAGACACCTGGGATTCCACAGGGCTCTGAAGCATACTCAGTTTATTCACATAGTAAGTTCTTCACAGATAGAAGTGTCTGCTCTCTATTCA
>PVHP010004153.1:57857-73265 GCA_004024765.1 Zapus hudsonius | reverse complement strand
GGGGAGATTATCCAGAGGCATAGCCAGGAGAACCTGGCTGAATACTAGGCTATCCATGGTCCCCTGTCACAAGGACTGATCCAGACGACCCATGGAGGAGGTTATCCAGTGGAGGGGGGAGGGGAGGGCAGTGGGGAATTGGGGATAACAACTCATTGTTTGCCCACTAAATGTTGTAACTCATTATGGACAATAAATTAAAAAATAAAAATAAAAAATAAAAGCTCTACCCTTCCCTGTAGAGATATTTGTTCAACCATGTTTATGGCTACTCAATTCACAACAGCTAAGAACTGGAATCATCCCAGATGTCCATGGTTTGAGGAGTCAATAATGAAGATGTGGTACATATATACAATGGGATTCTTCTCAGCACTAAGGAAAAATGATGTAACAAAATTTATAAGAAAAAAGTGGAGGAAAATGGACATACTTGGAACAAATTATACTAAATGATCTCACACAAGCACAAAAAAGACAAACATTGCATGTTCTTCTTCATCTGTGGTTCCTAAACTGGAACAGCTTCAGTTACAGGCATACCTGACAAGCAACTTGAGGGACAGATAACAGGGTTTGGGAGAAGAGAAATGGGAGATTGGGGAAAATATACACAAAACCAAATCCAAAATGAATTGGTACCATATAAACCTTACTCCTGGATGGCAGACTAAATGATATAACCCTTAATAGGAGCATGGAGGGGACATATGTAATAAGGGCTCTGGAGCGGGTGGGATGAAGCCTAGTCATAAAACATTTGCCTCTGGCTTGTAACTACCAGTGCCATAAACTGATTTTAACCCACAGAAGCTGATAGGAGAGACCTACAAGGTCCCCAAAACAAGACAAGCTTCTGTCAAAGAACTTGATTACCCACTTGAAGTAAAAGGTAAGACTCTATTGCTGAAGATACCACATGAAGTTAACACAGAACATCAAGAGATTAAATTGAATCTGGAAGGAAGGCAGTTCCAAGATGTGCTAAAAAGCATTACATGTGCTGCTGGGGGAAAATGGTCACCAATGTTGTAAGCGAGCACAGGCCACTGCTATAGGAATGTAACCAGCCTGATAGGATTACAAACCTGTGCAATAGTGGCACCCAGTCTAGGTGGATAACCAATGGCTCTCTGATTGGCTAAGAGATCAGCTCTGTGGAAATTAATCCATAGCTGGAACTTGGATCTGAGTCAGAATCCTATGGAGACCAGAATTATGTATTCCAAAGAGAAGCTCCCATTAGTTTTTGACCAAAAATGAGGATACACACATCAAAATATTTCTAAATAAACAATGCTTATCCCCTTAAGCTATCCTGATCTCACTCTGTGTTGAAGAATATGTTTATTTTTTATTTTTCAGAAGGCAGAGAGAACCAAGGACAAACAAAATCTATCAAGACAAGACTAGATACTTGACTCCCTGGCAGGAGATGATCCACCCCTTGGACATCAGCTAGGACCCAGGTGAAGCCACAGAGGAATTGGGGACATGAGCAAGAGTGTAGCTTAAATGTCAGACTGATAACCTGCACCAGGGTTATAGAGACAGACACTGAGGATACTCGAAATACAAGGAAGCAAAAATCCATAAGTTTCTGAGAATGCAACACTAAAATAGACTTAAAATGCACCTACCAAGGCTCATGGAATTTTGTGGAAGAAGGGGTGAAAAGAATCTAAGAGCCACAGAGTGGGAGAGAATAGCTAGAAGTACTGCTGCCCCTTCAATGTCTGACTACTGTTCTCATAACACATAACACACAGCTCCATCGTGAATATCAGTGTCATGGTTTGATCCAGGTGTCCCCACAAACAAATGAATATATTCTGATTGATAGATCCTCAGCTAATGGCAGTTTGGGTTTACAACCTTGCTAGAGCTGTGTTGTCGGGGGCAGGCTTGTGGGGTTATAAGCCAGCTTCCTCAGTGTTTGGCACACCTTCCTGCCATTGTATGCAGTACTGTGGCAGAGGTGATGTCCACCCCTCTGCTCATGCCATCATTTTCCTGCCCTCCCCTCGAATCTGTAAGCCAGATAAACCCATTCTTCCACAAGCCACTTTTGCTTGGGTACTTTCTGCGCAGCAACGAGAAAGCTAACTGCAACAGCCAGTAACCCCAGTAAGGAGAGCCCTCAGTGGAATGGAGGGCATGGAAGAGGGAAATGATGGTATCAACACATGATGTATCCATATGAAGTTTCTACTTAATTAAAAAAATTAAGAGCAGAAGGATGGAAGAGAGGGCAGCAAAATGTTGTCTTCTGGATATGACATGGCCATTAAAATTATGAATTCACAGCAGCTGTGGTTTCCTGTACAAGACTGAGCCTTTCACTATTTCATCAACAAGGTGGAAGATTACACTATACCCCTAACACTCAAAGTAACTAATGGCAGTTAATGATTGCTGGGAGAGGGGAGACGGGTTCACCAATGGTGGAGTCACTGATAAATTGTCCATTGCTTAGTGAATAACCTTCCATCTAGGATAATGCAAGCAGCCCTAATTTAACTCATGGGTTAACAAAAGGCATGAAAGTAGGAGGGGGCCTAATGGGAAAGAACAATGGTTTTAATGGAATAGAACAAAAAAGGAGGTAAGATCAAACTATATTAAATACATGTATGGATATGTCAGAAAGGAAAAATAAAACCTTAAAAATAATTATCTATAATAAACAACTACACAAGAAGATACTAAAATAAATTTTATTAAGATTCCATCAAAAATTACTATACTAAAAAGCAGGGCATGAAATGAGTTAAGATAATTAGTTTAATACAGTGGTAAATCATAGTCTAATTGTAAATTTCAGGAAAGATTTTATAGTTTGTATGACATTTTAAATGGCCTTAAGTAATGAATTATTAGAAAGTGAACACTCAATTGGAGGGGATTAGAGAAGGACATAATAATTTTTTATTCTTAATTAAGAAATATGAGCAAAGAAAAAGGTACACTGACTAGCACAAACTAAATAGAGCCACTGATCATCAAAGCAGAGTCAAGTATACCAATAGGGTTCTATATAGGAATTGAACTGATTAAATATGTACTTAAAAAGGGGACTATATAAACTATCTTACAGGATAGGAGGTAGGCAATCCTACAGAACATCAAGGAACCTGGTAGCTGCTCAGTCTATAAAACTGTATGCAGGCTAGAGCTCTGAAGAATCTTAAAGCTGCTAGTCTACAAGGATTGACATTTTGGCAGTCCCCATCTGGCACTGAAGGCCTTCAGTCCTTACTGGAAGGCTTTTAAAGCTTGATCCAATGCCCATGAAGCATAGCCAAAATGGTAGGTGAGTGCACACATGAGTAGCATAGGCAGCTAGGGAAAAGAAATTGGGTTCTCTCAGAGCTTCTTTATACATGGCCTACCACTGGAGGGGCCACCCACTATAGAGGAAGGCAATGCTCCCTTAGTTAATCCTTCCTTGATACACCATCACAGACCTACCCAAGTAAGATTTCTAATCTTACTTGATTCTTACTCTAAAAACAGAACTTAACCCTAAAGGAAGCCTAAAATCAAAACTAAATAATATGAAGTGACATGTTGAGAAAGCTTTATTTCATTTAAAAGTTGTTGGGATGCCAGGCATGGTGATGCACACCTATAATACCAGCCCTTGATGCAGCTAAGATGGGATGATGATGAATTCAAGGTCAGCCTGGGCTACACAGAACAAGACCCTATCTCAAACACACAAAATAATAAGTTAAAATAAAAAACATTAGGAAATTATAAAAATTTTTTGAGTAGAGAGTTATGTGATTCAATCGATGTCAGCAAAAAAAATAGCAAAAGCGGGTGAGGAGACAAAAGAGGGAATTGTGAACAAAATAGGATATAAATGTTTGAAAATTATAAAAAGTTGAAAACAACTAAATAGTGAATTTTCTAAAAAGTATGTCCAACATATTAAAAGTAAAGGAATAAGTTGGGAAGCTAAATTTAGAAAGATCTGCCAGCATGAAATAAGACAGCCATGTTAGACATGAAGAAAGTAGAACTATATTAAACTCTAGGCAATTAAACAAGCATGACATTAACTTTTTGCCATAGTACGGTGAAGAAAAAATAGTTACAGGAAAGGAAGACCTCAAGTTATAGAATCTGAATACTTATCTTAAATACTGACTGACTCACAAAATGTAATTTTTCATAATGTAAAAGGAGCATAACTATTAGGTAAAATGATACACTAATTACAACTTTTATCTAGAACTACTGCCTCAGAGTGGAGCCCTTAAGAAAAAAGTCTTTTAAAGTGTTGTCTGCAGAAGTCATGAAGACCTCCATCTGCAGTTTATCCATTTGAGAATACCCACAGAAATTTTCATTCATATAACTCAACTGAAATTATAATGCCTTGTAAATTTTCTATAGTAGAAAATGGCTTCTTTGGGTATATTAATAAAAATAACTCTTAATTTAAATTACTTTAACTTTATAAAATATTATAACAAAACAGCTATAAGACAAATTTCCTAAGTATAAAGATGAATATATTAATGTCTAGGCACTTTCGTATACATTTGCTCTAGTAAGAACTAAAGATATTACTTCTAATGTACACAGTGATTATAATATTTACATTTTGTTAGATAAGTTATACAAATAGTATCTCATCCTCAATTATTTCAATTATAGAAATGATGGAACAAAAGGACACTAACTCTGAATCCTTTGGAAATTTACAATAAATTTTGATTTGTACACCATTATATATTGCAGTAATTTAATACATGTATAAATGAATATTAATTAATATTAACATCTGTAATAAGCATTTCTATCTCTTTAATCATTGATCATTTTATGTGTTGAGAACTTCATCATCTTTAAGTCAATGTGAAATATATCTCAAGTTGTTTGGCCCTATCATTGCCTTACTGGACTAAAGAAGAATCAAGAATGATACCTCTATCCTGAGTTTTTGGTGACACTATGGGATTTATACTCCTCATCCCTCTATATTTCCTACGTGGACACTTTTCTTATTCCATTATTGTACAAACTGACTTCTTGGTATCATAAATAAGTGAGGAGAACATATGGTAATTTTCAAGTTCAATGGAGTAATATTAAAAATAGCTAAAATATAAAATCAACCCAGTTTCTCCAAAGTGGATGAAACAAAATGAAATCTGACATATTTACATAATTGAATATCATTCAGCCACAAAAAGAATGAGGAATAAAAAATATGACATTTATATAATTGAATACCACTCAGCCACAAAAAAAGAATGAAACCATGTGGATTGCAGCAACATGGATGAAAATAGAGATTATTCTGTTTAAGTGAAATAAGGCAAATGAATACAAAGTTTAGATAATTTGCCAAAAATAGTTTACAAAAGTCAAAAATAAGTTAGAACCGAAAGTTGAATCCAAAGTAGAATTTCTTTTCCCCGTATCATGCTTCTTCGATAGTTTTAGGTGATACAATGCTAATGAAAAAGTACACATTGAAATATTTGGGTGTTTTAAAAAGACATTAACGAGGAAATCATTGAAAAGAAAGGGGAGTTCTGAATGGGGGATAAAAAGAGGGAAAAAAGAAAGAAAGCAATGAGGACGTTATGATCAAAATATATTATGCACATAGATGAAAACTGTCAATAAAAAGGTAAAAACAATTTTGAAACATTTTATGATTGTTATAAAGCATGTTAACCTTGTACAGAGTAATAATATAAATGGTCAATGAATATCAGTTAAGTAAATAAAGAAAGCTCAATGAGATAAAGAATATTTAAAGGAAAAATAGAAACTATGAAAGAATATTTATAAATTGTGCTGCTTATAAAAACAACCACTTAAAAAGATTTTAAAAACAACCATTCCATTTCTGGCACCCTCTTATTTACTGATAAAATTGTAACACCTAAAATAGTCATAGACCTACATTTGTGAAATCTCTAATTGTTTGAGCATAATAGAACTTGCCAGGTGGAACAAAAAGGGGAAGTATTCAATGAAATCTCTTCAACCATAACTGCTATTTTATTATCTGACAATATCAACTTCAAATCAACACTAGTCATAAGAGATATAGAAGGTCATATTGATTAAGGAGGACATAAAAATTCTAAATATATATATATATATATATATATATATATATATATATATATATATATGCCCTTAACATGGGGACACCTAATTTTATAAAACAAATATAAATATTCAGGAAGTGGCAGGTTAAAACCAACAAAGTAACAGTATGTGACTTAAATATCACCTTCTCTCTAATATACAGCCTATTCAGGTAATCCAAACAAACAATAAACATTACTGCTAAATGATATAATAGAACACTTGGCAATAACAAACATTTACAAAGCATTCAACCTAAATACTATATAATATACCTTCTCAGCAACCTATAGATCTGTCTCTAAATTAGATCACATATTAGGACATAAAGTAAGTCTAGACAGATATAGAAAAACTGAAATAATTTCTCATATTCCATTTGACCACAATGGAATATAACTAAAAATCAACAAACTAAACTAGAGAAAATAGGCAAACAGGGAAATTAAACAACACACCATTGAATAACAAATGTGTTATTTAAGAAATCAAAAAAGGTTTTTAGATGTCTCCTGGAATCTATTTCTTCTTTTTAGAACTCTATTCAGTTCTAAAATTCATTTCTGATTGGATTGTTTAATTTCTTATTTATTTTTTGAGTTATTTGTATATCCTGAATATTAATCCTCTCTCATATGGATAGCTGGCAAAAATTGTCTCCCATTTCTGTAGGTTATCTCTGGCCTTCTGTACCTTTTCTGTACAAAAGAATTTTTAATTTCATGAGGCCCCAATGGTTTATTAGTGTCATACTCCCTGAGAGACCAGGGTTCTATTTAGAAAGTCCTTGTCTATACCTATATGTTTGAAGTATTTTGCCCTACTTCAACAGTTTTAGAGTTTCAGGTCTAATATTAAGGCCTTTGATCCATTTGGACTTAATTCTTGTGCTTGGAGAGATAAGGATCGATTTTTTTCTACCATTGGGGTAACTTATCAAAACTTACCAGTGATGAGAAAAAGTTATAGTGGAGTGTTCAGCACTCAGTGAGACATCTCTATCACACCCTCCAAGGCTCAGTGACCATTATGGAAGAGATGGATGAAAAAACATAGGAGCCAAAGGAAGGGAGGACTGCTTACAGTGATGTCTTCCAGACATAAAGTGGCCTTGATATTGATAACCTCACAGTTGCTGACATTACCTACCCAAGACCTTTGTTATAGTAGGAAAAAAACCAAGGACATTAAAATAGAAGAGAGTCTAACTGGAAAGAAGAATGGGTTTAGTGGAAAAGGGATTTTAGGGGAAATGGGGATCATGGGAAGGATTATGATCATGCTATACTGCTGTCTATACTTATGGAAGTATAAGTTTTAAAAAGTTTTTTTTATCTTAAATATATATTTATTGTCCATACTGTGTTACATTATTTAGTGGGCAAACAATGAGCTGTTATCCCCAATTCCCCAATGCCCCCCTCCCCATCCCCAATCAGCTGGATATCCTCCTCCGTGTACCATCTGGATCAGTCCTTGTGTCAGGGGGCCCTGGATAGCCTAGTACTCAGCCCAGACCTCCTGGCTCAAGTGTGTTGTTGCTGTAGGGTGCCATGCCTCTGGATAGTCTCTCCCACCATGGCTCTTACAATCTTTCCGCCCCCTCTTCCGCATAGTTCCCTGAGTTGTGGTGGATGAATATTAAGGCTGTTTTAAGATTGTGAGTTTAGGGGTCTTTGTGTCGAAGATCATTGGTTTCTGTCTCACGTGCTTATCCTGTGTAGGTTGAATGTCTGTGGCTGTGTTTCCCTTGCTCCTCCCGTCATTCTCTGCAGGGTTCCATATGGATTCTCCACGGTATGACTGTGGTGGTTCCTCTCCCACCAGAATCTCAGGCATCGGCCTACGGTCGGTTGTTAGAGTTAGATGGGCCCCAGCTCTCTCGCTGCATCCTGAAAAATACAAGCACAATCTCCTTCGGAGACTGTGGTCCATATAGGTTAACAAATATACACATCTCTGGTTTACCTAGAGTCTATTTCTAGTAGCCTCCCCGTCAATTGCTCCCTCAGTGCATCTTGTCTTGGGATCCCAAGAGTACGGGATCCGGTGACTATCGCCCTGAATCCCAAGTTCCAGACAAGGGGTCCCCCTCACTAAGTGCAAAATTGGCCGAATTTGAAAGCTGTTGATTGTCTCCCCCAGGCCCAGACTCCTCCGTTGCACAAGTGCTCCTTTCTTGGTTCACTGTTCTCCCCCAGTAGGGGGGTGTGGTCAGCCCACGCATGACCCCAGATTGTGTTTCGTGTCGGTGGTCTCTGTTTATTCCAGCCGTCATTGATCATTTTCCCCTAGCAGCCTGTGCAGTGCCTTCCAGCACTACATTAACTGCCTTCTGGGGGCTGGATATCATTCCGGACACTGAAGGGTCTCTCAATGCTGGTCAATGGCATTCTGTGGTTTCCTCAGCAACAGGGTTTTGCCTCAGGCCTAGGGAAGGCACCCAAGAGCTTTGACATAATTCTGTCTTGTTGTTGAAATCACATGAGTCGCTTTGGTCAACAGCTCAATGAGGGAAGGAACCATTGGTTGGAACCAGGGGTTGTCAGGCTGATCTAAATTATTCAGAGACGTAGACACTCTCCCCTATCACTCATGGCCCCTCTTGCCAGATGACGCTCACTACTTACTCAATAGGTTACTATGAGCTCGTGAGGATTGTTTGTTTTTGAACCTAATATGGTTTACCCTCAAGCTTAAGCCATTCCCCTCCCCCATCCCTCACCCCTCATTCATAACCTTTCACTTCTTACTACTAGTCTGCATCAAGAACACGGTTATCCTGGTTAAGGACCACATATAAGGGAGAATATGCGGCGTTCGATTCTCTGTTCTTTTGAGTGATCGCTTAGTAAGATCTGCTCAGAGTCATAACATTTTTTCCTAAATTTCGATATGTCATTTTTCCTTTCAGCGGAGTAGAATTCCATCGTGTAAATATACCACAGTTTCTCTGTCCATTCCTCCATGGATGGGCATTTGGTTTCATTCCAATACTTGGCTATTATGAATTGAGCTGCTATTAATATAGTTGTGTAAATATTTCTGTGTCGAGATGTGACATCTTGTGGGTAGATGCCTAGTAGAGGGATAGCTGGGTCCATTGGTAGTTCTATGCCTATTCTGTTCAGGAGCCTCCACACTGCTTTCCATAGTGGTTGAACAAATTTGCAATCCCACCAGCAGTGAATGAGGGTTCCTCTTTCCCCGCATCCTCGCCAGCAACGATTGTTGTTGGTTTTCTTTATCATTGCCATTCTGACCGGGGTAAGGTGGTATCTCATTGTGGTTTTGATTTGCATTTCCCTGATGCTTAGGGATGCCAAGCACTTTCTCAAGTGAGAAAAGGCCATTTGTGTTTCCTCCTCTGTGAATTCTCTGTTGAGATCAGTGCCCCATTTTTTGAGGGGGCAATTTGGGTTTTTGCTATTAATTTTTTTGAGTTCTCTGTAGGTTCTAGAAATCAGGCCTCTGTCTGTGTAGTAGCTGACGAAAATCATCTCCCAATTTTAAGGCGGTCCACTGGCTTTGAGAACGGTGTTTTTGACTGTACAGAAGCTTTTGAGTCTGATCAGGTCCCATTGGTTAAGTGACTGTTGCACATCCTGGGCTACTGGAGATTTGCTCAGGAAGTTGTTCCCTACTTCTATGTCATGTAAGGTTCCTCCAACTTTTTCTTCCAGGGTGTTCAGGGTTATAGGCTTGATATTGAGGTTTTTGATCCATTTGGATTTTATCTGTGTGCATGGTGAAAGGAGTGGGTCTAATTTCATTTTTTTGCATGTGTTTATCCAGTTTGTCCAGCACCATTTGTTGAAGATGCTATCTTTGGCCCAGCATACATTGTTGGCACCCTTGTCGAAAACTAAGAAGCTGAAATTATTTGCATTAAAGGCTGGGTCTTCGAGTCTATTCCACTGGTCAGACTGTCGGTTTTTCTGCCAATACCATGCTGTGTTAGTTACTATCGCTTTGTAGTATGTTTTAAAGTCAGGTATGGAGATACCTCCTGCATAATTTTTCCTGCTCAGAATAGTTTTAGCTATTCGAGGTCTCTCACCCTTCCAAATAAATTTGGAGATTATTTTTTCAATGTCTGTGAAGAAGGAGGTTGGGATTTTTATTGGCATTGCGTTGAATCTGTAGATTGCTTTTGGCAGGATTGCCATTTTTCTATATTGATTTCCCTAACCATGAGCATGGAATGTCTTTCCATCTCGTCACATCCTCCTCTATTTCCCTTTTGAGTGTTTCAATATTTTCCTTATATAAGTCTTTCACTACCTTGGTTAGTGATATTCCCTAGTATTTAATTTTATTTGAGGATATAGAGAACGGGACAGTTTCTCTGATGACTTTTTCCGAATGCTAGTCTTTGGTATATAGAAAGTTTACTGATTTTTGTGTGTTAATTTTGTATCCTGCCACTCTGCTGAAGGCATTGATCACCTTCAGGAGATTACTAATACTGTTCTTTGGATCTGATATACATAAGATCATGTCATCTGCAAAGAGGGATAGTTTGACTTCTTCCTCTCCGATTTGTATCCCTTTTATGCTGTTCTCTTGTCTTATTGCTTGGGCTAGAACTTCAAGCACTATGTTAAACAGCAGTGGTGAGAGTGGACATCCCTGTCTTGTTCCTGAGTTGAGGGGGAACTCCTTGAGTCGTTCCCCATTGAGGATGATTTGTGCTGTAGGAGATCTGTATATTGACTTTATCATTTTGAGGTATATTCCATCAATGCCTATTCTTTCCAGGGTTTTGAACATGAAGTGGTGTTGAATTTTGTCAAAAGCCTTCTCAGCATCAATTGAGATGACCATGTGGTTTTTGCTATTGAGTTTGTTAATGTGGTTAATTATATTTATCGATTTGTGAATGTTGAACCATCCCTGCATCCCTGGGATGAAGCCAACTTGATCAGGGTGAATTATAGACTTGATGTGGGTTTGTATTCGGTTTGCTAGGATTTTGTTTAGGAGTTTTGCATCCAAGTTCATCAGGGATATGGGTCTGTAGTTTTCTTTTTTTGTTACATCCTTGCCTGGTTTGGGAATTAGGGCGATGGTAGCTTAATAGAAGGAGTTTGGGAGCCACCCTCTTTTTCTATGTCCCTGACAAGCTTCAAAAAGAGAGGTTTCATTTCTATGATGAAGGTTTGGTAGAATTCAGCTGAGAAACCATCTGGACCTGGGCTTTTCTGTTTCAGGAGGTTCTTGATTACCGATTCAATCTCTGTGATTGTTATCAGATTGTTTAGGGTCTTTATCTGCTCTGGTCTTAGCTTTGGAAGTTGGTAGGTGTCAAGGAATTTATCCATTTCATCCAGGTTCTCTAATTTTGTAGAGTAGAGGTTTTGAAAGTATGACCTGATGATACGTCCAATCTCTTCAGGATCTGTTGTGATCTCACCCTTTTCATTTTTTATTTTGTTAATTTGGGCCTTCTCAGTTTTTCGTTTGATTAAGTTGGCCAGGGGTTTGTCAATCTTATTGACTTTTTCAAAGAACCAACTCTTTGATTTGTCAATTTTTTCATTCATTTTCTTTGTTTCCAAGTCATTAATCTCAGCTCTGACCTTAATTATTTCCTTGCATCTCGAGTTCCTAGGTTTGGATTTTTCCATCTGTTTTAATGACCTTAGGTATGAGGATAGTTGGTTGATTTGAGACCTCTCTGTCTTTGTTATGAATGCATTTAGAGCAATGAATTTCCCCCTTAGAACTGCCTTCATTGTGTCCCAGAAGTTCTGAAAGGATGTGTCCTCATTATCATTTGTTTCTAGGAAGTTCTGGATTTCCTGTGTGATTTCTTGTTTGACCCATTCATTGTTCAGGAGAGAGTTCTTTAGTTGCCCATATCTGATGAAATTTTTGGATACTGTCCCATTGTTAACTTCTAGCTTTAATGCGTTGTGGCCTGATATGATCCAGGGGATTACACTGATCTTTCTGTATTTGCTGAGGGATGATTTATGACCTAGTAAATGGTCAATTTTTGAAAAAGTTCCATGCGCTGCTGAGAAGAATGTGTAATCATTGTCCTTGGGGTGAAAAGTTCTGTAGATGTCTGTTATCCCTATTTTGTCAATTGTGCCATTTAGCAGCTTGATTTCCCTGCTTGTCTGTTGTTTGTACGATCTGTATATGGATGACAGTGGAATGTTAAAGTCTCCTACTATGATGGTGTTGGCATCTATATCTGCTTTGCTTTTGAGTAATTTCTGTCTAATGAACTGAGGGGCCCTTGCATTTGGTGCATACATATTTAGTATAGTGATGTCTTCTTGCTGTATTGTTCCTTTGATGAGTAGAAAGTGGCCATCATCATCCTTTTATATTGCTGTTGGCTTAAAGTCTATTTTGTCAGATATTAGAGTAGCCACACCTGCTTTTTTATTTTTACCCACATGCCTGGAAGATTGTTTTCTACCCTTTTATTCTCAGTAGGTTACTGTCTTTAGCGAGAAGGTGTGTTTCTTGAAGGCAATAGATGGAAGGGTCTATTTTCTTGATCCAACCTGCGATCCTGTGTCTTTTTATCAGAGAGTTGAGTCCATTTACATTCATAGTTATAACTGTGAGGTTTGCCATGTTGTAGAGAATATGAAGGTCGGTATCTGAGCTTTTGCTGCTATCTCTTTTGTGTTATCTTGTTTGTTTTTTTTTTGTTTGGTTGTTTTTTTTTTTTGGTTTTTCGAGGTAGGGTCTCACTCTAGTCCAGGCTGACCTGGAATTCACTATGTAGTCTCAGGGTGGCCTCGAACTCACGGCAATCCTCCTACCTCTGCCTCCCGAGTGCTGGGATTAAAGGCGTGCACCACCACGCCCGGCTTCTTGTTTGTTCTCTGTACCTTTCCTGAGGTCGGTTATTTGTTTCATCTGCAAGGATTATCTCATGAAGTATCTTTTGAACGTTTGGTTTTGTGCTCAAGTAATTGTATAGCTGACTAGTCTCGTGGAAAACTTTAATTCCTCCATCAATTATGATGGATAACTTTGATGGGTAGAGTAGTCTAGGTTGGAATCCATTCTTCTTAAGGCCTATAATCACTTTGTTCCAAGCTCTCCTGGCTTTTAAAGTTTCTATGGAGAAGTCTGACGTGATTCTGATGGGTTTTCCTTTATACATGAGTTTCCTTTCTCTCATTGCTCTAAGGACTCTCTTTTTCCTCAATGTTTGGCATTGTAACTAAGATATGTCTTGGGGTGTTCCTCCTTTGGTCCAATTTGTTTGGGGTCCTCCGTATCTCTTTTAGTTATACAGGACTATCTCTTGCCAAGTATGGAAAATTTTCTGGAATAATTCTGTTGAAAATATTTTCTATGCCCCTCGTTTGGTTTTCTTCTCCTTCTGGGATCCCCATGATCCTGAGATTAGGTTTTTTTATGGTATCCCGCATTTCCCTTGAGTCTTGTTCACTTGCTCTTTTGAATTTTGTCAAAGTTCTGATTTCCCTTGAATTCTCCTGTGTTCTGTCTTCCATGTCTGAGGTTCTGTTTTCCCAGTGATTGATCCTGTTGGTAAGAGATTCTAGGGATGTTCTTATTATTTCAATGTGGTTTTTGTTTTCTGCAACATCTTTCTAGGTTGCTTCTATCATCCTGTTGAGATATGATATCATTTCAAGTTTTGATTTAATTACTTCTTCTTGACAGTCTTTCTTATATTTTCAGATGTCTTCGATTAATTTGGAAAGCTGGTTTTTGATACCTTCAGTTTGTTGACTTGTCTTTAGTTCTGATATGTCTCTTCTGACATACATTTGGTTCTCCTCTAATATATTAAGCCTGGTGGCAAAGCTAATGAGCTGACCTTGTACCCATTCAATATGTCAGTCTATTTTTCTTGCATGACTAACATTAAGTTCTCTTTAGGACCTGTGCCAGCATGATCGGGGTTTAGTGTCATGTCATCCTGGTCCTGCTTTTGCTCTCTCTCTCTTTAGTGGTGTTGTTGTTGTTATTTGGTGCAGTTTCCTCAGCTGGTGTAATATTCTTGCGTTGAGGTCTGCCCATTTCAACTCCACTCAAGGTGGTTGGAGGAATGCCTGTGAGATATCTGCAGGGGACGGTGGGTGTGGAGGATGGCAGAGCACGATGAGCAGTGGGCTGGTTTAGTTGTCGGGGCTGTGGGGGTTGGTGGTTGTGGGGAAGGGTAGCATAACCCGGATGTTGTGGGTACGGGTGATGGGGCCACCAGATTAGGCAGGCCTGGGGAACAGGCCCACAGAAGTCTGCGTTCCCAGGGGATGGAGTCGAGGGGAGGAGTGGCGGGGGTGGGGGTGAGGCTGCTGAGATCCCTGGAACTAATGTTGCTGAAATCTCTGGGCACAAATAGAGGGGCTGATGGGTTCCTCAGGTATAGAAGAGGAGCGGGGCAGATGTGTTGGAGGCTAGAGGTCGGGGGAAGGGGCTATGTAAGAACCCCTAGTCGTGTGGGTGAAAGAGAAAGTGAAGAAAAGAAAAAAAAATTGTGAGGGGGGAGTGGCGTGGCAGAGGCGCTGGAGGCTGGAAGGCTACAAAGGAACCCACGGTTCCATTGAAAGAGGAAGGGGAAAAAAAGGCAAGGTGGGAGGGGAGGGGCAGGTGTGCTGGAGGACGGAAGGTGGGAGGAGGGTCTACCAAGGAGCCCCCGGTCCTATGAAAGAGAAAGAGAAGAAGAAAAAAAAATTATGGGGGAGGGGCGCGGCAGACGGCGGGAGGAGGGGCTACGAAGGAACCCCTTGTCCCGGTGAAAAAGAGAGAAGAAAAAAAAAGAAAGCGATGGGGGATGGGCGCGGCAGACACACTGGAGGGCGGGGAGGGGCTACGAAGGAACCCCCGGTCCTGGTGAAAGAGAGAGAAGAAAAAAAAAGCGATGAGGGAGGGGCGCGGCAGACAGAGGGCGGGAGGAGGGGCTACAAAGGAGCCCCCATCCCGGTGAAAGAGAGAGAAGAAAAAAAATGCGATGGGGGAGGGGTGCGTCAGGCAGCGGGAGGAGGGGCTACGAAGGAGCACCCGATCCAGTGGAAGAGAGAGAATAAAGAAAAAGCAATGGGGGAGGGCCACGGCAGATGGAGGGCGGGAAGAGGGGCTACGAAGCAGCCCGCGGTCCCAGTGAAAGAGAGAGAGAAGAAGAAAAAGAAAGCGATGGGGGAGGGGTGAGGCTGATGGTGGGAGGAGGGGCTACAGAGGAGCCCCCGGTCCTGGTGAAAGAGAGAATGAGAAAAAGAAAAAAAAGCGATGGGGGAGGGGCGTAGCAGAACCGCTGGAGGGCGGGGGGGGGGCTACGAACGATCCCCT
>PVHP010004153.1:0-57757 GCA_004024765.1 Zapus hudsonius | reverse complement strand
AGAAAGACAGGCGAGTGCCCTGGATTGGCAGGATAGGCAGAGAGCGTGAGGGTGGGGGCCAAAACCCAAGGAAAGCGGCCCGCCGAAAGAGAGGCTCAGGTGGCAGGCAGCCAAAAGATGCTCTGGCACAGCCTGTCCTGAGGACTCACTGCCTCCTGTGAGCTCTTCCATGCTGCCGGCCTCCAGTCGTGCAGATCCTGTGCTCGGAGGTGCCTGGAATTCAGCTCGTGGCTGCAGCTAATGTCCACGAGCTGGGTCCCAGCTGAAGACCCTGGCCCTAATTTCCCCGAGGTTTATGGTGTGTCTGCTAGTCAGCCATCTTCCCCGGAAGTCCTTTAAAAAGTTTTAAAAGAAATTGAGAAAGCAAAAAGAAATGAAGAAGGAAATTTAAAAGTTCCTAAAATTGAAGAAAAATGAAAATGTAACATACCAAAACCTGTGGGATACAATGAAGACAGTCTAGTAGTAACTGGGAACTTTAATACCTATTGGTGCCTACATTACTGAAATAGAGAAGTATCAAATAGCTTAAATGATGCATCTTAAGGCCATAAGGAAATAATAACAAGCCAAATCCAAAAGTACAAGAAAGAAATCATTAAATTTAGAGAAAAATCAATGAAATAGAAATAAAAATAGAAAACAAAAATTGTGAAGATAGTGCCAAATGAGTTTCCAGTTCCTTTATACATTACACCTAGGTTAAAAATATTGTTAGCAACTAAGAATTCTCCTAATTCTTTCTTGAAAATTAATCATGTTCTTTAGAATTTTGAAGGTCTTTAATAACATATAATTCTCATTTGCAAGACTGTTATTTATAGTTCTGTGTTAAATATTCAGATTCAATTATAATTTTTATATTCCTAGATGATATTAAGATAGATTTAAATATGATACAATATGCATGTATCCGCAGATCTGAGACAAAAAGAAAACATACAAAAAATAACTATACACCCATCCATCAAGAGTGGGCATCCAAATTTCACTTATGAAATTGCTCCCATACTTTAGCCTATTAAGATATATGAAAGGTTAACATCTAATTCCATTTACATTGCTGATGCAGCAAGAAAAAATTAATTTGGCATTAGTGTAGTAACATCAATTTCCTGTGTAACTGAAGTAATGCATTTACTGGAAAGAGATTAATATCAATTCCATAAATCATTCACATACTTTTTTCCAGAGTTTGAGACATCTGAGTAGTGTCATATATGGAAGCTGATACCACTTTATACATACTCCATTCATTAATCTATGCCTTGAGTCACACAAAAGTTGTCAGGATAAAATATAAAATTTGGAAAACAATCAATCTTTCTGTTCTTAATTTTTCGTGGCTTATTTTAGGTAACACAAGCCTGATGATGGAGAGATGCAATGACATTGATCCACACTAGTAGTACACATTTTTAGGAAAATGAAAATTAAACATTTGGCCAATTAGCTTCCTGTTGGTAACAACTACTTAATATTCATATAATAAGAACAGTGTGAAAGCCAATTTAAAGATTCCATTAAGACTTTGGACATTAGTTACATTATTTTTTATTCAATGGTTTCATTTTGTCATAGTTATTTGGGTGTATGTGAGAAAGAGAAAGAAGGCCCATGTGTCACAGTGTTTTATGTCACAGCACACATGGAGATCAGATCTTTTTATGTTAGTCCTTGCCTTCCAACTCATTTTGAGGCTGGGACTCTCATTGTTCACCAATCCACAAATGAGCTTCTGAGAAATTCTCTAGTCTATGATATCATTATAGGTGCAGTGGAATTATAGAAGTTTGGGACTTTTTTGTGATGTCTCAGAATCTAAATTCAAGGATGCAAGAGTTGTACAGCAAATCCTTCACCCACTAAACAATATTCTCAGCCCCTGATAAATTAATATATTTAATTTTCACAACCATTAAACATAATATTTTACTATCCCACATATATTATTTTAAGACTTTTTATCAACATACAGTCGTGCACATTTTATAGCTGAATAAAATCCCATTCCATGTAGCATATTTTCTTTATCCATTCATCTATTGATAGAAATCTAGTTTGGCTTGATATCTTTGCTATTGTAATAGTGAAGCAATAAACATGGATGTACAACTATCTGTATAGATTTCTGGCTCTAGACTCTTTCAGGTATATAACCATAAGTTATATAATTGGATTACATGGCTGTTCTAATTTTAGTTTTTTGAGACACATCTATATTGATTTGCATAGTAGCTGAACCAAGGTATATTCCAAAGAATGTGCAAGTGTTTGTTCTCCTTATCCTCACCAGCATATTTTGTCATTTGCCGTATTTACAATAGGATGAGATGGAATCTCAGCAAAGTTTTAATTTGCATTCGCCTGATGGCTAAAGATGTTGAACTCTTTCTTAAATATTTATTGGCCATTTTTATTTCTTTCTTAACAGCTGTCTATTCATTTCATTAGCTCATTTGTTACTGAATCATTTGGAGACTGGAGTGTTTTGGCAGTCGTTTAGATGATTCTAATTTTGATTTCCTGTTGGATGTATAAGTGGCAAAGAGTTTGTCCCATCAATAACTTTGCTAATTATTCCCTTTGTTCTATAGAAGAATATTAATTTCATGGAACCACCTTTTACAATTCCTGGGATTATTTCCTGTGATATTGGAGCCATTTTCAGAAAGTCAGTGTCTATGCCTAGATCTTAAAGTGGTTTTTTTATATGTTTTCCCAAAGCAGTTTCTGAATTTCAGGTATTATTAGGATATTTGGTGTATTTTGAGTTGATTTATGTGCTGTTTAAGAGATGTTATTCTACATGTGAACATTCAGTTTTTCCAGTATCATTTGTTGAAGATATTCCCTGATTATCCTCTTGATATCATTGGAATATCTTACATTGCCCCCCTTTTTGGGGGGATTGGTTTTTTTGAGGGGAGTTGGTTTTTGGGTTTGTTTGTTTGGTTGGTTGGTTGGTTGTTGGTTGGTTTTTAAAGGTAGGGTCTCGCTCTAGTCCAGACTGACCTGGAATTCACTATGTAGTCTCAGGGTGGCCTTGAACTCACGGCTATCCTCCTACCACTGCCTCCCGAGTGCTGGGATTAAATGTGTGTGCCACCACACCCATCATCGCCCCCATTTTTCATCTCTAGCTTTATCAATTTGGGCCTTCTCCATCTGTTTTTCTCTTAGTTTGGCTAGAGATCATCTCTTTCCTTTCTCTCTCTCTCTCTCTCACTCTCTATGACTGGCTCTCTCTCTCTCTCTCTCTCTCACTCTGTCTTCCTGATAAACTAATTTTCTCTTAAAACTTAGTAGTACTCTTTCTTTGATTTCTCTTTAGTGTTTTTACCTATAAAGTGAAAAGAGGATTTTTTTTTTGGCCTTGTTTATTTGGCATTTTGCATGCCTTTCACCTGTATGGGTGTGATGGATAGATTTTGTTGTCAACTTGATTTTTTAAAATTATCTTGTTGGGTCTCTGAGGATGTTTGTAGGAAGGCAGTCTCTCAGTAGGGGGCAGGAGAGCTAGAAGTAAATATTCTTTCCTGTGTGGGCAGTTCAGGAAGGAAATTCCAGAGACTCGGAAGCCATTAAGTCTGGGATAGGGTTGCAAGACCTCACCCTAAGTCTATATGAGGGGGAAGGAGATTTCTCTCCCTTAGCCCCCTGACTGTCTGCTGTTCTGTATGTAGTGTTGGTGATGAGTTTCTTTGCTTGCACCTGTGAAAGGGGACCAGCCTCTTTTGCATTATGGAACTTCCCCTGGATCTGTAGCTTCAATAAATCCTATCCTCCCATAAATGGTGCCTGGTTTGGAGATTCATCCCAATGGCATGCAGCATATGGCTTCCATGAGGTTTAGAAAACATTCTTCTATAATTTTATTGAAGATATTTTGTGAGCACCTGACTTGAAGTCTTTCCCCTCACGGACTTTTAAGTTATCCAACGTTTCTCTCAATATCTTCATATACTTTTTTTTAGACTTTTCATTGATTTTTGGCCTCCTGATCTATTTCATCTGACTTTTCCTAAAGTTCTGATATTCTATCCTTCACATGATCTGTTCTACTGGTATGGCTTTTCTGGGAGCTCTTTAAATGAGTTATTTCCTTTGTTGTTTTCATTAGGTTTTTCTTCAGCCTCTCCATTTTTTTGCATGTCTTCCATTTTCCTTTCTTTGTCTGACTTTCTTATTGTACTTAGTTGCAGGTGTATGACTCTTGGAATTCATTCAGTCATTTGTTCCTGCCCTCTTTGAATTTATTCAGATGTCTATTGAGTTCTTTTAGTTGATTCTCTTGCATTTCATTCAACTGTTTGTTCATGTACTCTTGAATTTCAATATATATGTTTATAATGATTGTGTTTTGGAATTTTTTGGAGTTTCCTATAAGTAGTTCACTTAAACTACAGGAATAAGCATTCTTATTGGGGATATCTTGTCCAGGATTCTTGTGTGATTTGTTTTGTGTTAGGGTCTATTGGTCTGGAGATAATCTCTTTGCCATGCCAACACTGTATAGCAACAATGGCTCCACTAGCACACAGGGTGGGCTCCTCTTGGACAGCACCAGCAATAGACATGCATCAGATCACAACTTCACTGGGTCTTGGCCTAGACTCCTCCAGGTGGTCTACTTGACTTGGGGGTAAGGGCCATTGTCAAGTGGGCTAGACCACCATGCTCCGGGATGAGTAGCCTTCATGTTTATACAGACTGGGTGCAGTAAGTAGCCTATCATGTGCTCACAGGGGACCTGTGACTGGCAGCCTGTACTTCCTTTCTCTAGGTGGCTTATAAGTGCATCTGGGTTGGGCATAGGGTCCAGCCTATAGGAACTGTCTAGTCCTCCTTGTTGTAGGTGGGCATGAGCAGACAGTCTACATGCACATCTGGGTTGGGAAAGGAGGGAGACTATGGCACTCATCTTGGACTGCCTTATCCTCCTTGCTCTGGATGGGTGGTCTACAAGGAACATTTGGGTAGAATGCAGTGGAGAACCTATGGTGTGTTTACCTAGAACCTAGGACCAGTGGCCTAATTCTCCTTGCTACAAGCTGATATGGGCCCATGCGACAGATATGACAGTAGAGAATGCATTCTCAAAAGAGGATTATCTTAAGGGACAAAATCAAATTAGATATTACAATGATTTTTAGTCTTCTGGAAGACAATAATACATAATCAGATATGCAATATTTCTATAGCACTAAAATTTTCTGGAAGTAATGACTAAAAAATATTATTGAAAAAACTTCATTAATGGAGTCATAATGAAAAATGACCTGAGAAACATTTTGGTGATGTAATTAAATTAAATGAATTATTTAGAGTTTGGGAAAGGGAAGCCAAAGACAAGTCTTAGACCAGCCAACTCTTAGAATTTTTGAAATTTGAAAAAAAATGTTAAAGGCCAAAAGAGGCCATTTTATTCTGAAATTACATCATGTAGGTTTGCTCTAGGGTACATCCAGTGTAAAATATTACAGTAAATTTACTAGGGGTTGGCACCTTAAAGAGACCTCAATATTGAAACTTTGAAGGGTTACTCAAAATTTAGCCATGGGTTAATGCTAGCCTTCAAATTATATATCTGCTATAAAGTAAGTAAAGGATTATGCTTTCATCACCATTGGAATTTCAAATTTATGACTGGTATACTAATCAATAAATCTACTTGTATGTAGACAAACTAATGTGGCAAATAGAATGTGGCCTTAGCATCACATCTGTAGAATTGTTTAAAAAGCAGATTTCAACTACACCTAATTTTGAAAAGCATTGCACCTAGGCATTATATCCTAGAGGTTATTACTTAAACTGATTTTAAGAGAGCAAAAGCATAAGATACTAGTTATTGGTATAACAACATGTCAAGTTTCCAAGGCAAATTTTATTATATATTTCTAAGTACATCCCTTAGGCATGAATGCCTCTGACCTCAGAAATGTTAATAACCATATCAATAAAAATAACTTGTTACAATTACCACTGTACCCACAATATTTACAACTTATCTTTCCTCTATTTAATAATTATTAAATGCCTATTAGCTGTGAAGTGTGAGAGACAAAATAAATATAGACAAAGATATAATTCTAATTGTAGGAGAGACAAACAATTGAAAACAGGATGATATGAGAGTGATTGGCTGGCTACTCTAGAATAGTCAGAAATGGCCTCTCTGGATATTCAGTATTTAAGATAAGCTTTTAAAGTCAGAAAGCAAAGATGATTGTAGGAGAGACATTGTAGTGGTTAATATTCCAGGAAAAGTAAACAGCCAGATCTAACAGTCTAAACTGGAAACAAACCTGGCCTGATTTTCAAAAAAGCTATGGTAAAGCCAGAAAAGAAGCCATTGATTTTATCATGCCCTCACTGGTCACTTTGAAGCAAACATAAGGCACTGGAATTATATCCTAACTCTTATAGGAAGCCAGTAATTTTTTAAAATAGGTCAGGAATGGGGTCTGAATGAATCTAGAAGAATCACTCTGAATGGAAACTGGCATTGTGGGTAGGGTGTGAGTGGAAGGAAAAAAGGAGGAATGGTAACTACCAATGACAGATGTTAGCAGCTTGAATGAGAAAGTCAGATAGAAGGAAATTAATTAATCCAGGATGTATAATGAATATAATTAAATTCTCAACTGATAAACATGCATATAGAGATGATAATCAAAGTTTGTAAACACTAGGTAAAATTGGGCTGAATCTTGGAAAATAACCCTTTGAAAGATACATGATGGTTTGATGTAGTGTCCTCCATGGCCTCCTGTGTTCTGAATGATTGGTCTCTATCTGGTGTTGGTCTGGGAAAGTGGATGAGCCTGGCTGGAGGAGATGTGTCACTGGGGATAGACCTTGAGTTTGATTATACCAGCTCCAAGCCCAGTATCTAGACTACTTCCATGAAGATATGTGATGAGATGGGAGCCAGCTCACGGCTGTGTAATGCTCTTTCCCTGCAGTGATAATGCTTCCCCTCGAAACCATAAGCTAGAAAGCTAGAAATAAACCCTTTCTTCCCATAAACTGCTCCTGGCCACATGTTTTGACCTGGCAATCCAGCAATGAGAAAGTAGACAATATAATTAACATTTATAGGGTATTTGTTTATATAAATTATATGTATATCCTTTCTACTATCAGATTGTCAACTTAGATTCATAAATCAAAAAATTACCGCCCCAACCTAAAAATTTCATGAGCTAAAAACCCATATTGTTAAAATGATAAGAATAATGTCTAAATAAGATGAAATTAATTCTAAGCATATTTTCTGAGGAATAAAGTTAATCAACTTTATTTTATATATTTCATAATAACTATTTTGGCTATTTAAAATTCACTTCCACATCATCAAAGTTTTCCATAATCTTCTCAGAGCATAATTTTGTTGCATTGTTTCCTGAAAATCAATATACTCTTCCTAAACTTTACATCCTGCAGATGATGTCAATAGATATGAAAGAATAATATATTGTGAATTTATACTAATTTTCAAATTAATTCCCCTAACAAATATCTATTTAGCATCTATCATGTGCCGGTCATTTGCTGGATACCAGAGGGAAAAAAAAGAAATTATCTTACCCTATAAATATGTATATTCTATTTAAAACAGACAGTAAGCAAAATATGAGTTAATAAGTAAAATGTAAGTTATTGTTTCAATATATCCCTCCAGACTCATGTGTTGAACCCTCCTTTCCAATCTGGTGATGCCATTTGAGGAGGTTCTGAAAACTTTAGGAGATTGGACTTACTTGTAGAAAGAAGGCCACTAGAAGTATCACATTAAAAGGTTATACTTGGGCTTCAAGCCCTTCCTAGTTCTCTTGCATCATGCCTGCCAGGAAGGAAACAGGTTTCTGTGATGTGTGTTCTAATTGTCATGATGTTTGGTCCTACAATGGGCCCAGAAACACAGAGCCAAGAAACCTTGGGCTTTTCTCTCTTCAGCCACATGGTCAATAAAGCATTCTTCCTTTAAGTTTTATATCAAGTATTATATATGCTGTCGGTGCATATATATCACAGAAAGGGTATTAGGAAGTGTTAAGAAATAGCTGAAATACTACACAGGATGCTAAGGCAAGACTCAGAGAAGATAATATTTGAGCAGAAATCTTTAAAAAATGATTCCTAGAATAACATTTTAGGAAGAATATTTAAACTCAGTTCCCAAATTATCTCTTCTACTATGTCCTCAAAGTTCTCCTACCTATTCTATCCATATTGACTTCTATTTTTAGGATTTTATATATTTCAGTGATGACCACTGGTAATCTAGTAGGCTTTCTTGAGAATTCAAATCCAGACAGCAACCCTGTAAGGTAGATATTTTTATATCTATTTTAAAGATGTCCTGAAGTTCCATGTTCAAATGATCTGCCCAATGGGAAATGGCAGTCTGCAACCTTCTGCTTTCTGCTCTGTAACATTTCAGTCTGACTTCACTCCTTCCAGTATTATTTTCCACAGACAAAAGAGGAGGGAGGAGATTTCCACTTATTCAAGAAGCCCAGGCTTCTCTAAAAGAAAAGATTTAAAAATAATCTTCTAAAATAAAATACAAATTTAGAGTGCAAATTAAAATGCCATGGGTATATTTTCAAAGCTTAAAAAATGTTTAATTACTTCAGCTTACACCATGGAACATAAACTTGAAAGGGAGTCCAAAAAGTTATGTTACAAATGTTAAAATTTTTACATAATTATAGTTGACTCTAAAATTTCAGACACCGCTGTCCCTAGAAAAAATTCTGAAAAGCCCTTCAGTCTGCATACAAACTTTACTTTAAAATGTTTACATGCTGGTCAAATACACAATCACTTACCAAAGTGGTACAAAACAAGCATGACCTTGCTTGGTAAATTGCTAGGTTGGCAACACTTGAGTCACTATCGTTAACTGTGGCCATTAAAACAGAGCTTCTCATAAGGTTTGGAAATCACGCCAACCACTAGAACTATGAGAGGCAGTAGGTAGTAAAGGTGTGAAAGCAGTTATAGCTGTGGTAGCAAGGGAATAAAGCCACTGGACATATTACATCTGTACTTAGAAAGCAGAGAGAGATAAATGCTGGTGTTCAGCTGGTTTCCTCCTTTTTCTATTTTTATGCATTCTGGGATGACAGCCTATGGGATGGTGCTGCCCATATTCAAGGGAAATTCTTTCCTCAGTTAAACCTCTCTAGAAACATCTTCATGGGCATGCCAAGAAGTGTATCTTCTAACAACTTCTGAAAAACACACTTTCGCTATCCTTTAGTATAACTCACTATTGACCTCTAATCAAGCTACAGGAACCATACATTGTGGTTAGTCTCAGGCAAGTCCCAGACAATACATGTTGTTCTAGCCTCTATCCAGATTAGTATTAGTTCTTGGAAAAAAAATGTTTATATTAGATGATAAATTTCATGGTCAATAAAAGAACAACCCTTTGCCAATATCATTCATTAAATATCTTTTAATCCAGAAATTATATGTTATAGATTATTTGCAAGGTAAACACCTAAGAAATAGCTGCTAATTGGTAGACTGATAGGAATTTAAAAAGCAAGTTTCAGGGCTGGATAGATGGCTCAGAAGTTAGGGTGCTTGGCTGCAAAGTCTAGCATTCTGAGTTTGATTCCCCAGTACCCACATAAGCAAGATGCAGAGTGGCGCATGCATCTGGAGTTCATTTTCAGTGGTTGAAGGTTTTTTTTCCCCTTAGCACTGCTGTGAACTGCAGACTTTCTGATTTCAAATAGTGAAATGTCTCTCAAAATCAAAACTTCATATAAAATATTTTTTGTTTTAAAAGTTAATTTTCATAATGCTCATGGTTTGCAATGATCAATATCTGGTTTAACATATTTTATGCTACAATCATTTTCCTCTGCAATTTAGGGAACTGTGTATAATAATTTAAAATTACAGTAGTATTGTTATCAAAGGTTATAAAGACCTGAATATAATTTTTAAATTATAAAATTATTTGTATGTGTCTGATACTGCAATACTGAGATAAATACTGTCATATGAGTTATACCCTCACACAGTGCAGTGCCTATAAGCAGAGTATCTGGGCCAGGTTGACTGGATTGGTATCTCAGTTCCACCAGTTACTGGCAATTTATTTAACCTTGGAAAAATTATTCAACATCTCTGTGTCTATTTTTTATCTGCTAAGTGAAGATAATGATAGAATCTACTTCATATGATTAATATAATAACTAAATGAATTAACCATGTCAAACACCTAAAACTGTACATGGCAGTGTTTGATATTGTGATTATTTTAGTAATCATAAATAGCTTTAATAATCATAAATGCCTGCTATGTTACTTGGATAGTTAATTGTGTAGTCAAAATAAATACTCTTATGTCTCAACTTCTTCATTTATAAGGCATAAAAATAATGTCTATCTCATGAGCTGTGCATATTCAATGAGATAACAGGTACATGTATGCAATGTTCTTGTATAACATCTTACTAGGTGCTATTGGTCATTCATTAGCAGATCTGAATTCAAATCATGGCTCTAACTACAACCTTAACATAACTTAAGTTCTTTGAGCCTCATTTCCTTTTTCTGTAAAGTACCTCTCAGTTATCCTTATGCTGAAGAATTGTTGTTGAAATTACATTCATTTAATATATGTGTAATGATTACCTAATATATACTAAAGACTGAGCTAAGCATTTGCTGCACAGCAGAAAATGAGAGATCCTTGAGACTTTACAGAATTTAAACATTTAAAAGTATAATTCTACTAGAGTATATACTGCTATAGGTCTATACAATTGGAACACTAATCTAGTCTTGAGAGTAAGTACAGGTGACATATGTAAAGCTTCTTGTTCAAAGGCTAGCTTGGATTAAACATCTGTAAATTACCAATGTACTCAGTGATTTTTTTTTAATTCTTGTGAAGAAATTTCCCTATTGTTAGATGGATAGATTAGGACTCAAAGACATAAAATAAACCTTTGATTATGTTATTGATATTATGACCCTGAGTCATCAGGAAAAAAACGTATAACATACAGACACTCATAATGTTTTAAATATATTATCCTAACAACTTCCTAGGTGACCTTTCTATATAGATCATAGACTCCTTCCAACTGTTTTCCAACAGTAGCTCCAGATAATTTTTCTAAAGAATGAATATGTCATTCCTTTGTTTAAAAGCTTTCAGTGATACCTACCACCTATAACATAAAGCATAAATTCCTTATATAATTCCCATGATTTGGCTCTTGGAACTCCATAGTCATCCATCATTATATTCTGCCCTGAACTTTATTGCACCACTAAACTATTGCTTTTCTTATACTGTGCCAGGGCTTATCATGCATTCATTTTCTTTCACCTGTCTAAATTATATTCATCTTTGAAAGAGAGTCTATCTCTTTGTTTTCTGTGACACAAGTGGAGCAAAATATCTTCCATGAGTAGCTTTAGGTCCGGCACCTTGCCTTATGAATCTTCTATCTTGAGGATCTAATACTAGGAAGAGCTTCATGAGCTGGTGACCTGTGCAGTTACAAAGGCTCTCCTATTAAATATCTTTTATTATTATGTTAACTATTTTTGATAATTTTGAACAAAGAACGACATGCCTTCACATTTCAATAGGCCATGAAAATTACACAGCTGGCCCTGCTCAGAAAATATTTGCCAAATTGTATTCCCTATCTCAGCTCACTTTCCCAGTTGTAAAAATGACAAATTCAATTAGTATACAACTTCATTATTCTCCAAGCCCTTATTATTCAATCACCAATGCTGCTGTAGAGTTATTTCTCTTTGGTTCAATGAACTCTTGAAAAATAAGTGATTAAGTTTCTGTAAAAAAAAAGACTGCCAAATTTCCTTGATGAACATACACACAAAAATCATCAACACAATATTTGAAAATTCAAGAACATATTAAGGTCACCCAGGTGTTGTGGCACACACTTTTAATTTCAGAACTCTCAGGAGGCAGAGATAGGAAGATCACTGTGAGTTTGAGGCCAGCCTGGGGCTACAGAGTGAGGTCCAGGTCAGCCTGGACTAGAGAATAAGATGCTACCTTGGAAGAAAAAAGATCATATATCATGACCAAGTAGGTTCCATCCCAAGGATCCGGTTGGCTAAACATACAGAAACAAATCAGTGTACTTTAACATATAAACAACAGAAATCAAAAGATAATCTTGAAAGATGCAGAAAACTATTTGAGAATTTTCAAAGTCCCTTAATAATAAAAGTCCCAGAGATATTAGGAAGAGATGGAATATACATGCAAATAAAAATGGCTATATATGACAAACCTATGGCCAACATCATACTCAAAGTAAAAATACTGGATAATGAAAATGTAGTCATATACACAATGAAAAAAATATTTTAACTTATTTACTGATAGCTTCCATAATTATACACCATAAACTATTATGATTCCCTCCCTTTTCCCATCCTCCCCCATATTTCTATTTTTTTAATTAGAGAAAACCATTAAAAAGCAGGATGTCACACCCAATTGTGCATTAGATATTCTCCCCCACCATGGCTCTTACAATCTTTCTGCCATCTCTTCTGCAAATTTCCCTGAGTCATGGTGGTTGAATTTTAAGTCTAAGTTGCTAAATTGTTGAGTTCTTAAGAGTTCTTAAGACTCTTTGGGTTTGTGTTTTGGACTATTTTGGGCATCCTCGGTTATCCGAGGTAGGATATCTGACTTGCTATGTTGGTAGCTCTTTCGAGGTAGGGTCTCACTCTAGATCAGGCAGACCTGGAATTCACTATGCAGTCTCAGGGTGACCTCAAACTCACTTTGATACTCCTACCTCTGCCTCCTGAGTGCTGGGATAAAAGGTGGGTGCCACCACACCCAGTTGAAATTTTATCTAGCTGTGAAATTTTGATTTCTGTCATGGTCAATTTTTAATGTCAATTTGAATAAACTGAGAAATGCCTAAATTAGCAAAGCACACATCTTTGTGTACCTCTGAGAACATTTCCAGAATATTAAATTAACCAAGAAGTGGGAAGAAATTGTCTTGAATATGGGTATCATCCTCCCATAGGCTGGTAGCCCGGACACAATGAGAGGCTTAAATGAAACAATAACACTGACATTTTCCCTCTCTACTTGCTAACAGCCATAATGTGATCTACTCTCCTCAGCCACACTCTCCCCTCCATAATGGAATGAAAGCTCCAAAACTATGAACCAAAATTAATCTTCCTTTAAATTGTTTTTCTAATGTATTTTACAGTAATGAAAAGCTAAACAGTTTATATTTGGTTTACTGCATTTTTAGTAAATTTTCATATTTTAAGAATGCTTATACTATGGAGGATCCATATGGAATCCCACAGAGAATGTCGGGATGAACATGGGACCCACAGCCACACAGGATAAGCCAGTGAGACAGAAACAAACGATTTTCAACACAAAGACCCCTAAGCTCACAACCTTAAAGCAGCCTTAATACTCATCCACCACGACTCAGGGAACTATGTGGAAGAGGGGGCGGAAAGATTGTGAGAGCCCTGGTGGGGGAGCTTATCCAGAGGAGAACCTGGTTGAATACTAGGCTATCCATGGTCCCCTGTCACAAGGACTGATCCAGACGACCCATGGAGGAGGTTATCCAGTGGAGTGGGGAGGGGAGGGCAGCGGGGAATTGGGTATAACAACTCATTGTTTGCCCACTAAATATTGTAACTCATTATGGACAAAAAACCCCCAGCAAACCTGAAATAAAGCCAGGTGTAGGGGATCATAAAATCCTTGCACTGGGGAGGTTGAAGTAGGAAGATAGCTAGTGAGTTCAAGGCCAGACTGAGCTAGGGTGAGACCTATAAACAAATCCTGAAATCGGGATGATGCTGTCTCAAGCTCCCTCCAAGCAAAACAAAACAAACAAACAAACAAACAAACAAACAAAAAACCCACAAAAAAAAGAATGCTTAAGGGGCTGGAGAGATGGCTCCAAATGGATCAGAGACCTCAATATAAATCCTGTAACCCTAAACACCCTGGAAGAAAAAATAGGAGAAACTCTACATGAAATAGGAGTAGGGAAAAATTTCCTGAGCAAATCTCCAGCAGCCCCGTAACCCAAATTTTCATGGTTTCAATATGAAGTGTCTCCTAAAAGGCTCAAAGGCTCATGTTTTAAAGGCCTGATCCCTGTCTAATGGATCCAATCATTAAGAAATATTTGAATCAAGAGGACATTGACCTAATCAATGGGTTAATCCATTGATCAATCATAATTTTATGGAATTATTGGAAGTTATTATGTGGTGGGGCCTTGCTGAAGGAAATAGGTTGTAGAAGCTGTAACACTGAAGTAAAGATCTTTTCCATGGTCCTTTCCACCCTCTCACTTCCTTTTTCCCTTCTTTTATGACAACAGCTCCACCATGTGCTCTTCAACATGTACATAACTTACCTTTTGTTTTTGTTTTTGTTTTTTGAGGTAGAATCTTGCTCTAGCCCAGACTGACCTGGAATTCACTATATAGTCTAGGGCTGGTCTCCAACTCATGGCGACCCTCCTACTTCTGCCTCCTGAGTGCTGGGATTAAAGGTGAATGTCACCACACCCAGCTTATACTTCCTCTCTTATTGTTGGGAAAAAGTACACAACCAGAAGCAACCTAGAGAAAGAAATAGTATTTCAACTTATAGTTCCAGAGGGTAGATTCCATCATGGCAAGGAAAACAGGGCAGCATCAGGAATCCAGTGTCATACTGTTATTTCAGCAGGGAGGAAACAAAGACAGAGAGAGGAAAGAGAGAGAGAGAACAAAGAATGAGGCCAGGCTAAAAGTTCTAAAGGTTCATCTCAACTGACACATTTCTTCAAACAAGGCTCCACATCCTACACATTCCTTTCCAGACATTTATACCAACTGGGGATTAAGTATTCAAGCACATGGAGTATATGAGGACATTTTATATCCAAATCACCAAATTCCACCCCTGGCCCAACACACAGTCATACTGATCTCATTATATAATTATGTAAAATGCATTCAGTAAAATTTTAAATGTCCCCATAGGTTTAGCAGTCCCAACACTGTTCAAAAGTTCAGTCTCAAGTGTCATCTGAGACTCAAGGTAGTCTTTTAACTATAGTCTCTGAAACATCAAAACACAAGTTACATGTTTGCAACATATAATGGCATACATTAAACATTCCCATTGCAAAAAAGAATGGGGAAATAGCAGAGAAAGATTGGACAATTGCAAGACCAAAGTCCAGCTGGGAAATCACCAAATCCCATAGCACCATGTATCTGCAACTACTGATAAAACTATTTGGGCAGCTATATAGCCTGTAACCTTTCTTGTGAGCCAGATCTGCCCTCAGCCCACAGCTTTTCCTGCTACCTCATGAACTTATACAACATAATCGGCCTTATGGTCTTCCAAACCATCATGACTCTATGGTTTGGAAGACCATAAGGTCTTCTTAGAATGGCCCATTAAGCTGTGCCTGTAACACTGTAAATCTTCCCCAGTACAAAGTTCCAAAGACTTCTATATTCCTCCCACAAATCAGTTCCAAAATACTAAGACCCACATAGGTTTATCACAACAGCCCATCTCTCAGAACCATTTTTCTTTTTCGTTTTTTTTTGAAGCTCTTTATTTATTTATTTTTTTACATCTGTATTATCCAAAATTAGATAAATTGTTTTTGTTTGTGACAGAGAGAGAGAGAAAGAGAGAGAGAAAATATAGGCATACCAGCACTCCTTGTTACTACAAACTTCAGACACACGTGGCACTTTGTGCAACTGGCTTTACATGGGTACTAAGGAATTGAACTGGGCTTTTGTAGGGTTTTCAAGCACCTTTAACAGCTAAGCCTTTACCAGTTCTCAGTACCAATTTTCTAAATAAGTGGCTTTCTCATTTCTGGGATAAAGGACCTGACCAGAAGTAACTTAGAGAAGAAAGGAGTTTATTATGGCTTACAGTTCCAAAAGGTTGACTTGGAGGTGAAAGCATGACAGGAGTAGGAAGCTGGCATGACAGCATCACCTAATCAGGGAGAAAGTAGAACAAGAGAACAACACCAAGTGGAGCCAGGCTTAAAAAATACTCAAGGCAGCTTTCAGTGACACACTTCCTGTATCAAGGCTCAAACTCATAAAGGTTTCAAACCTTTCTGAACAGTATCACCAACAGGGAATTAAGTATTCAAACACATGATCCTATATAGGACATTTTACATTCAAACTACTATAGCATGATATTCTATTTTGCCAGATAGATCAAGAATAAATGGAGTCAAGGGCCCTCAGATTGAAATTTCCAAAACTTTGCCACAAAATATATCTTTATTCATTTAAGTTGTCTAACCCAGGTATTTTGTCACTGAGGTAGAGAAGTGACAAGGGTTTTATGTTAGTCCCTATATATAGGTCCATAATCTTTCAAAGATAGGGGTCTGCCTTGATTTAAACTTTAATTGCTTCTTCCTTACCCTTTTTGCTTGCCAGAATGGAAACACCAACTCTAGGAAATGCTGTTTCCTTTTTGATTTATTAATTTTTTCCTCGCTAAAGTAAAAAAGCCTAACAGTATGTTGAAACTATGTGTGATGGTTAGGTTTTGATGTCAACTTGATCTTTTTAATTATCTTGGGTATGTCTCTCAGGATGCTTACAGGAAGGCAGCCTCTCAGCAAGGAGCAGAATGTAAAGAATCTCAAAGAAGCTGGAAATAAGCATCTTTTCCTGTGTGGGCAGTGCAGGAAGGAAATTCCAGAGACTCAGGAAGCTATTAGGTTTGGGGAAGGGTTCTAAGACCCCACCCAAAGCCTATATAAAGGAGAAGAAATTCTCTTTGCCCCCCCCCCACGCCGCCTGTTCCCTGTTCTGTGTGTTTGGTGTAGGTGATGGATTTTTTTTCTTTGCTCAAACCTGTGAACAAAACTTCCCTTCAATCTGTAGTTTCAATAAATACTTTCCTCCCCTAAATTGTGCCAGGTTTGAAGATTCATCTCAGTGACATGTGGCTAACTGTGACACTATGTAAAAAAAAAAAAACCTCATTGAAGAGCAATTCTAACAATTTAAAGTTTATCGTCCTCAAAATATCCTACTTCTTCCCTCAACTTTCTTATGTGGTAGTTTAAAAATGGCTACATAAATT
Organism: Zapus hudsonius; assembly: GCA_004024765.1. Lineage (NCBI taxonomy): Eukaryota > Metazoa > Chordata > Mammalia > Rodentia > Dipodidae > Zapus > Zapus hudsonius. The sequence goes on along the minus strand of PVHP010004153.1, from coordinate 40,587 downwards.
TGAAAGTATTGCCATCAGTCTATGAGGTTTTGTCATTCTTTTGAAATTGGGTGATGGTGGTTGAAGTGATGATATGTGGCTTCCCAGGTGAGACAAAAAGCAGCTTCTAGGGCTGGAGACATGGATCAACAGTTAAGGTGCTTGCCTCAGAGCCTAATGTCCCAGGATTGATTCCCCAGTACCTATGTAAGCCAGATGCACAAAGTGGCACATGCATCTGGGTTTAGTTTCAGTGGCTGGAAGCCATGGCATGTCCATTCTCTCTTTATCTTTGCCTGTATCTCTCTGCTTGCAAATAAATAAACAAAATATTTTTAAAGGAAGAAGCTTATACTTTCCTCACCCCAGAACTCAACTCAGATCCCTGAACTGCTGAATAGAAAGTCATGATACTGAGGGGACCCAAGATATGGATATTAGCTACATACACACTGCTCTGGTTGGCAGCCACAGCAAAGGTCACAACCAACATCTAGTATCAAGTGCTACATATATGAAAGAAGACATCTTCAAATGTCCCCACTCATATCTCTTTAATCATCTCCAGTTAAAATTTTCCAAACTGAGGCCCTGGACACTGTGAAACAAATACAATGCATCTTTCATGATACCCTGTTTGAATTTCTGACCCAAAATTATAGTATCATAATCAAATAATGAGTTTATAATATTACTTTCTTCAGTGATTTCCATCCCAAATGCCTAGACTATCCATAGCAAAAAAGAGAAAGAAACAGAGAGAGATAGTGAAAATAAAATATACTATCGCTCAAATGGACTTGCCAGACATTTACAGAGCATTCCTCCCAACAGATGAAGTTTCAAAATACATGTTTTTCTTTCACTAGTACATGTAATATTTCTAGAAGAAATTTATTGAGCCATGTGGTATTTTTAATATAAATGTATGTCCCCCATAGCCTTAGGTACTTTTGATTAGGATTGAGTTTGCTACTTAAGTCTCCATCAGGCAGAGCCCTTCTGGAAAGAGGTGTGTCACTGGGGTGGATCTTGTGTCCAGCCCTACTAGGTGTGTAGAGAGCCAGCTTGAGCTTTGGCTGTTTATATTTTCTGGTGCTGGTGGTGGTTGTTGCTCTGCTGTGGATGTATGATGATGTGAGCCAGCTTCCTCTGCCATGATAAAGCTTCCCCTGGAATCATTAGGGATGAAATAAACCCTTTCCTTCCATAAGCTGCTTCTGGTCAGGTTTTTGTACCATGTTATTGTCTATAATTATGGAATCTGTCAATAAAAAGTTTAAAAATTAACAAATTAAAGAAATTAAAATAATATCCTGGTTTTTTTTCCTGATCACCATAAAATGAAACTAAAAAGTAACAGCAAGAGAAACTTTAGAAATTATACAAATACATAGTAGAAAACAACATACTCTTGAATAAAGAATGGATCACTGCAGAGTTTGGGAAGAGAACTTTAAACATTCCTTAAAAAAGAAAAATAACATATTACCTGTAGTATGAAACAAAGGCAGTACAAAAATGGATTTTTATAGGAATAAATACCTGCATCAAAAGAAAGAATGATACATCCTAAGATCAAAGAAAAGAAAAACTAAAGCTTGATTAACACATGAGGTATCTAGATATATTGGTACAAATCAAAAACACATGTCTCATACTGACAGTCTATCTCAGTGGTCTCTAAAGGACTGTGGTGAGAGGACAGAAGTGATATCACTTTACTCACTCATGTCCTTTGTATATGGTGAAGATGTACATGGACTTTGCAAGTGGCAAGTGGCTTGGCAGGCTGGTTGATCGAGTGACTGGGAACAGTGAAATTGGAATACAGGATACACAAAAGCTTAGGAAAGAGCACGAGAATGGAGCTATGGATACAATCTATGGAAATGGATACAAGATATACAAAATTGGGTTATGAAATTCTATACAAAGAAAGATTTGTTGAAGACCTTTAAGGCTCATCACCACATCTACCACACATCACTGAATAACCAGATGACCAAATCTAAACTTCCTGTAGACTACTATACCTTTACCTGTATGCATATTTCATTGGTATTTATTTGTTTCCTGGATTATTGTCTTCACATGTTTCTTGAGATCCTAATCTAACATACAACTCTTTCTTATGCCTTTATCCTAGGATATGATACTGAAAAATTCCATCTATGATTCCTGGTTGTTTTAACTTCAGGAAATTTACACTGATGAGAATAAAGGAAGAGACAATTGACTATAACATCATAAGGGCTTTTATAGAAACCCATACATGGTACCTAAAAATACAGAGACAGGGGAGCTCAAGTATTCCTAATGGATACTACCCAGTAGAGAAAGCAGTTTGCAGAACAGAAAAAAAATAAAACCTGCAAAGATTTAAGAGCTTGAGAGATTTTTGTGAATTGGGAAAAAGACAGCAATTAAATATGGTTGTTTTCCAATTAAAGCTGTCTTTAGGGATAGGATAGCTTTGGTGAAAAAAATTACAATTCCCCATCTTTGTATCATATTACTTCATTCAACAAAGACAGTGTTAATTTAGTGACTGAGTTTTGCTTGGTTCTAACAGACTTGGACTTTGTCCTGGAGCCAGTTATATTCTGGGAAAGGAGAACAAAAGAAGCTCAAGTATCATGAAGCATCAAACATTTCTAGACAGAGAAAATTGTATGGTTCAGCTATTTTCCCAAAGGAAATAAAGCTTCTATAGAGAGGAAAATATAAAAAAAGAAGACCACAGACTTAAGAGAGTTGAGTGGCAGACTTTATTTATTGCAAGAAAAACACAGTAATTATACAGCAGCTCAGAGCAGGCAATGTGCTAGGCACTTTACATATGTTACATCTCTGAAAAAAAAACTTAGGAAGGCTTGTTTGAAAGCAGTATATTTGATCCACACAGACCAATACTCTCAATTCACTGGATCTATTCAACATCTTACTCCTTGTCATAATGTCCAAATGTGCCCTCAGAATGCTTTACAGTCATTGCACAGGAAAGAAAATCCCTCTGACATCCGTTTTGGATGATCTTAAATAAATCCTTGAATTAAGTTATATCAAATAAATCCTTCATATCTCAAACACATTGTTTTAACTGGCAACTAAATTATGTTCACTGAAATGCATTTTAAAATTAGGCCTTCCATCTACTCCATAGGATGTCACATAAAATGTATTGTTGCGAATACCATAAAAATATTGTAGATGGTATAGCTCAACACATTTCGGTGTCAACTTCAGGAAGCCCCACAAGAAGCATTTCTATCAGGATTCAGGATGGGTTTATCTTGAGGTGAAGTAATTGGCTGCCAGAAATTTTATACTTAATTTTGTTGTGAACCTATAATAAATTTATAAAACCTCATATCATGTATATTCTTTATGTATTCTTTCAAATTAAAGGGTATTTGTGTGTTTTTTCTTTGCTATTTCTCCTATGATGGCTAATTCTTAATGTCAACCCAACTGAACCAAGTGGCTACCAGATTAAAGACCACTTTTGGGTATGTCAGTGAGAATGTTTCTGGATAATAGTAATACAGATATAATTAATATGTTGTTAAAATAGTTGTTACTCATTTGGTGATTAATTGTCAAATTGGGAGATTTATTATAGAACTATTTGGTATTAAAAAACAGAATGTTGTTGAGGTAAAGATGTTCTATAAAATAAATCTACATTATTTCAGGTGGTAGGTCAGTCAAACCAGTCTATAAAATAAAGAATATCCCTACTTTCACAATGTTGGTATTAAAGTAAAGGACCTTAGGGTTTTTTTACAAGTCTTTGAAGAAGTAATAAAGTTTCAAATTACTGAAGCAAATTACAATGTCATATAACAGGCATCATATAAAACATGGAAATTTACACACACACACACACACACACAGAGAGAGAGATAGAGAGAGATAGAGAGAGAGAAGAGGGAGAAGAGAAATAGAACAGAAAGAGAGAGAGAACATATTAAGAACAAAACTGGAAATTAGGATGACCATTCTCCAAGCAATGAACACTGAAGTTTAATTACAAACCACCAAAAGTTAGGGGAGAGGCTTCAAACCCATTATTCCATACAACCTTCAAGGAACTACTCCTGCTAATACCTTGTTCTCAGACTTCTGGTCTCCAGAATCAAGACACAATGAACCATCTTGTTTAATCCATTCAGGGTGAGGTACTTTTTACATCAATCATATTAATAATACAATGTAGAACAAGAAAAGAGAAAAGTACTACATAAATTTCTAAGTGTTTGTATTTAGGGATCAGAGAAGTGTCATATAACAGAAGTTGGAATGACTTTTCAGACAAGGCAGACAGACAGTGAGACATACAATTATACATAATCAAAGAAAATTAACAATTACTAACAAATAAAATTATGTTTACATTTTGTTAACATATTTGACATACTCAGAGAACCTATATGAGCTGCTCAGATGACAGAAACACGTTAATAAGAATGAGGTCTTATGAAGTGAAATATGCAATCAAATCCTTGGTCACCACTTTCAGAATATCCACACAGTTGTTAATTATGATGCATGGTTATTTTTGCTCTTGTGTTTGTGTTCAAATGACCGCTAATAATTTTATTTAAAGTAGAGAAACCTCTCCCCAAAAGATTAAGTTCTCTGAGCATGTCATACATATTCAGTAGACATTCAATAAATGGTAATTTTTGGTACTGTGAAATCATGCTATTTTATAAAAAATTACATTTTAATCATGGATATCAATTAATAGCCAGTATTTCTAAATTTATTCCTCAAAATTACTTTCTCTCCAAAATCTTGTTCCATTATGATGAAAGATGAATTGGGTTGAATCACACTGAATGATCAAATGGAATTGAGTTCTGATAAAAAGTCTTACCAGACAAATCAAAGATAAAGGTCTTTAGTAAACTTACCACTTTCAAAACATGCATCAAAGATAAGGTGTCCTTTCTTGGCCTGTCCACAGTATCCAGTTGGAAGCACCATATATTTGCTTACATTTCCTCCAATAACATCATCATTTCCCAATTCATTGCCTATTTGTCAAAATAAAGGACCGGTATTAAACAAAAATCAAATTTATTCAACAATATAAATACAATAGTATTTTAACATTAATTTAATTTCTTTCTCACTGATTAGGCAAAGTACACAGAAAATTACAAAATTACACACTGTGCTACAGTAAAAAGAGGGTACAATTTGGCTGCCAGAAATTTTACACCTTAAAAGAAGGTACCAGCTGAGATTTTTACCTCTAGAACATACTAGTGCTCTGTGGTCCAGAGTAATCAACCTAATAACCTCAAACATCAATGTCCTTAACATTGACAGTAGCAAACTCATCCTTCAAAACTGTGTAATGAGAATTAGTTTTTAAACTAATATTATCACTACTGAATCTAAAATATGTTCATGGAACTAAATTAACTAATCAGTAACTATCATGATATATAGCTTGTCAAAATATGTTAAAATGTTTGAACTTATTATTTTTTAAGTAGCACTGTAGTTTCCAAATCTTCCATTACCAGAAATAGTTTAAGAATTAATAAATATTTCTTTACGCAAACTTTCATTATTGAAAGTAAAAGAAATGTAGAAAAGGAGTGGACATTACTTCCATATTAACACCAATTAAAAGATACAGCACAATATCATAAATTCTCAAATTCATCAGAGAACTGAGATTGCAAGGCAACCAGATAATCTGATATCAAAAGAAAGCAAGGTCCCACCAAAACTATATGAGATGCAAGAACTGACTTATATCACAACAAAAAGTAAGAAATACTAGGTTCCATAAAAGTGAGAAAGAATATAAGAGTAATTTTTTAATATATTAAAGATCAAGTCCAGGAAACATGAGAGTATGGAACTACTGGGAGTCATGGAAACAATAGGAATGCCATCTACTTGAACACTTCCCTGTGAAAGACTCTACTAAATATTCCAGAGAAACATTGGGGACAGAATTCAAGCATTAATAAAAAATGAAATTTGCAGGAACCTGTTGGACTTGGGAATACTGTGAGATTACCCAGAATCAAAAATAACAACAACAAATACACCACATGTTCTTTCTCATATGCATACCCTAAATAGGAATAGTTTGATTTGATAATAAGTTGCAGTAGGCATTATTAGTATTGATTAGGAAGCCTAGAATGAGGACTGGAAAAAGGAGAATAGGGGAGCAGAGAAGGGGATGGTAGACAGGCACGTGAAGGGAAACAAGAAAGAGGGTGGAAAGGCCTGGCATGGCAGGGGTAAGGGACAGGGGAGATACACAAAAATAAAGATGATGACATGAAATCTACCTGTTTGTTAGTTAATTAAAATATAAACAAAGAGAGACAGAGAGACAGAGAGAGAGAGAGAGAGAGAGAGAGAGAGAGAGAGAGAGAGAGAGAGATTAGGCAGAAGTACCCTGCAGAGGTAGAGAAAGCTTTGCCCTAAAACCATAGGCTGTTGTTGCAAAGTCAATCCCAGTGCCAGAAATTCTATCAACCACTGTGTTGGTCAGGGAGGCCCATGAGGACCCCAAACAATTCATGCCATTTCTAATGCACTCAGATATAACCACCAGAACTAAATTATAAACCCCTATTGCTGAAGATACCACAGGCTGTGGCCTCAGGACATTGAGAGCTCCATGCTAGAAATGAGATGGAAGCCACACCCTGCTGGATAGATCTCACAGTGTTGGAAAGAGTGAGATACAGAGAATAAAAGTCACCAAGTGTCGATAAACAATGGATTTTGTAAGGCTATAAAATCAAATAGCAAGACAAGATGTACACACTGGTTCAATAGTGGCACACCAGATATGGGGGTAATCAACTGCTCCCTGTTTTGATATGAGGCTTGGTCAATGGGAAGAAATTCATGTTTGGTACTAAGAACCAAGTCAGAAGCCTGTGCCTTAGAAGCTTCATCTGTTCTCTAGCTAAAAGAAGAGTTCTTATGCCTGTCAAAAGTCTTATCAATATCTGTGTTTATCCCCTTTGATCCATGCTGCTCTCACTCTTGGCTAAAAAAATCTGCTTTTTACAGATGGCAATAAATACTAGTAAGACCCAAGACATATGAGAATTACCTTCCTCCCCCCAAAAAAGACTACCTAGCACAAAATGAGTCAACTATATCACATCTCCAAGGGCACAGCAAATATTGCAGAGAGTGCAGCAAATTATATATGAGTGTTACTCTCACTGCAAGCCTGAGAAACTCTTCCAGGTAGATTATGGTAGCCACTAGGGAGACTCAAAATTCATCAAAACAGAAAATCAGAAGCTGCTGAGAGCTCAACTCTAACACAGACTTACAATATGCTCTCTAAGATTCAGGGAACATTATAGAGGTGTGAGAAAGAAAGAATACAAGAACCACAAGGTGGGAATGTGTACTCTGAGGCATTGTCTCCACTCAAAATGACTGATCATTTCATTCATGACACCACTAGAATATATAACTCCATTGGAGTTCCCCACACCTAGTGAAAGGGGCAGGAAAAAGACAAGAGGATAACCTGATGGGAATATAACCAATTTGCAATATGATCACATATTAAAGTTCTCAATAAAAATTTTAAAAATAAAAAAACAAATTATTAATTCAAACTGACCTTTACAGAGACCATGTATTCCACCTCAAAAATCAAAACACATTTTAAGTACCACATGGTAGAACTAACATGAGTAGAACTGATATGCAGTCCAAGAGGTCTATAAAGGTCCTGTTATAAACCCATATTTGAAAAGATTCATGATACTAACTAAAAAAAAATACATACAAAGTGAAACTAATCCACTAATCCACAAATTCTCAGCCAGAAAAAAAAATCTAAAAAACCTCTGCTTAATGGTGTTTCAAGAAAAATCATCCACTTATTTGGGCTAAAGACAGACACCTCCTCATGGTGAAAGGATGAAAAATGGTTTTACAAGCAAATGGAAATAAAAACAAGTAGGTGTAGCTGCATTAGTAGCTGATAAAGTAGACTTCAAAAGTAATTAAAAAGGACAAAGAAGGCCATTTCTTAATCATCAAGGGAATGATCCAACAAGAGCTTATCATTATCATAAATATATATGCACCAAATATAAGTGCACCACATTTCATAAAGCAAAACTTACTAGACAACAAATCAGAAATAAACTCCAATTCCATCATAACAGGAGATTCTAATACCCTCTGTCATCACTAGACAGATCATCCAAACAGAAAATCAGCAGGGAAATAATAAACTTAATGCCTTAAATCAATTAGACCTAACATACTTCTACAGAACACTCCATCCCAATTCAGATTGAGTATTCTTCTCAGCAGCCATGAAGCTGCTCCAAAACAGATCACATCTTAGGAAATAAATATGCAACGACAAATTCAAGAACATTGTTATATCTCCCTACAGTATATCAGACTACAAAGCATTAAAGCCAGATATTAACAAGAGAAAAAAATAGAAACTACACTAACAACTGGACACTGATCAACATTCTATTAAAAAACAAATGGGTTGTTCAAGAAATCATAAAGGAAATTTAAAATTTCATGAACTAAGGAAAACACAATATATCAAAAAAGAGGGGACACAATGAAGACAGGCCTAAAGGGGAAATTTATATTACTACATGACTTCATAACAAATTCAGGGAGATCTTAAATTAATATCCTAATCACTCACTGAAAGATGTTGGAAAAACAAGAAAAATCCAACCATAGGAGCTGCAGATGGAATGAAATGATTGAGATCATAGCAGAGAACTATGAATTGGAAACTGAGGAAGCAATTTTAACAATAGGTGAAATGAGGGCTAGAGAGATTGCTCAGTGGTTAAAGCAGTTGCCTTCAGATCCGAAGGACTCGGGTTCAATTCCCCAGTACTTATGTAAGCCAGATATGCAAAAATAGGTGAAATGAAGATATGGTTTTTTGAAAAAATAGAAAAGATTGATGAACCCCTGGTCATTTTGATCAAACAAAAAAAAAAAAAAGAAAGAATTCTCAAATCAACAAAATTAGAAATGAAAAGATAGAGGACACACTTCCAAAACATCTATTCCACATAAATGGAGAACCTGGAAGAAATTAATGGATTACTAGACACATACCACCTACAAAAACTGAACTGAGAGCAGATAAGCCTCATAAACAAACCTATTTTATCCACTGAGACTGAAAGTATGATTTAAAAAAATTCCCAAATGGAAAAGACCAGGACCTGATAGATTCTCAAGCAAATTCTATCAAACCTTCATCACAGAATTCAAACCACTCTTTCACACGATTTTTACATAATTGGAGAACAGGGACTGCTTCTTATCTCCATCTATGAAGTTATCATCATGCTAATACCAAAACCAGGCAGAGATAAAGCAAAAAAGGAAAACTATAGGCCTATGTCCCTGATTAATTTAAATGCAAAAATTCTTAACAAAATACTCACAAACCAAATTCAACAACACATCAAAAACATTATTCACCTAGATCAAGTAGGCTTACTCCCAGGGATGCAGAGATGGTTCAACACACAGAAGTCAATTAAAGTAATCCACCACATTAATAAAGACAAGAATCAATTGATGCAAAGAAGGCCTACAAAATTCAGCATCATTTCATGATCAAAACACTAGGGAGACTAGGCATGGAGTGCTTATAACTCAATATAATAAAGGCTGTATACAAAACACCTAAAGCCCAAATCATTCACAATGGGGGAAAGACTCAAGGACTTCCCATTAAGGTTGGGAACAAGATAGGATTGTCCACTCTCACAACTGCTCTTCAACATAGTGCTTAAAGTTCTAGTCCAAGCAGTAATACAGGAGAAATAAAAGAAAAAACATATTCAAACTAAATCATAAAGTTAATAATAAAATAAAGCAAATAAGCAAATATATACCAGAAGTAACCTGAAATATAAATGTAATTTCAACCAATTAAAAAAAATCAGACAAGATGATTGCATTAAAAAATTAAATTGAGGGGCTTGGAAGATGGCTGAGCAGGTTAAGAGTTCTTGCTCAAGCTTGAGTTGAAGAACTGAGTGGAAGAGGGGGCAGAAAGATTGTAAGAGCCATGGTGGGAGAATACCCAGAGTCATTGCCGCTCTCAGCAACAACACACAAAGAAAAAAAACTGGCTATTTCTTGTATAATTCATAACCCTCTGTCCCATGGACTGGTACAGCAATACCACTGAGGAGGGCCCTCAGCAGGTGGAAGGACAGGAAGGAAATGGGGGGTACCATCACAAAACTTGCCCATACAATGTATCTAATTATTGACAATAAATATATTAAAAATAAAAATAAAAACCTTGACATGGACATGCATGCCTCTAATTCAAAAACTGAGGAACACAAAGATAGGAAGACTGATGGGGCTCACTGGTCAGCCACTCTTGATGAAAAAATGTTGTGAGGTACAGATTCAGTGAGAGAGTCTGTCTCAAGAAAATTGAGAAATAGAGGATGACACCTGACATGCTCCTCTGGCTAGAATAAGGATATGCAGAAGGCCCTGGAATCTGCACACACATGTGTCATACACACATATCCCCACCCCAAGGGAAAACTATTAGTTACATACAGGAAAAACACCTCACAGGCAAAGGCAAAGCAAAAGTTGAAGAGTAGATCATGATATCTAAAACCAGAAGAAACTAAGACCAAGGGAGATACAGTTATACCAAATCTAACCTAGTAGACACCTGGTCCACTTAGTCAGAAGAGATTACATAGTCATCAAGAGGAAAATTCACACAAAAAATAAAATTTCTAGAACTGGAGAGATGGCTCAGTAGCTAAGTGCAAAGTTGAAGGATTTGAGTTTGACTCCCTATTGCCCACATAAAACCAGACGCACAGTGGCACATGCATCTGGAGTTCATTTGCAGTAGCTGAACATACTAGAGTGCCCATTCCTTTGTCTCTTCTCTTCTCATCTTCTCTTCTCTTTCTTCTCTTCTCCTCTCCTCTCTCTCTCCTTGCAAATAAATAAAATAATTTTTAATAAAACTCAAGGCAGAAAAAGTCCTTGACTATTGTGTGTGTTCAGGGACCAGGTGAGGACCAGACTGACTTCCAGATGTGTTCAAGAGCTCGGAATGAAAGTGCACGACCACCAGGCATGTTGGGGTTGGGGACCGGGGACAGTTGAGAAAGTGCTAGATATACTTAAGTTTTTAAAAATATATTCTTGAACCTAAGGATTACTGAAAAAAATGATAAAGATATAGAAAGTGATTAATTAAATGGAAACTAAAGAATAGAAAAAAATAAATGTAAGAAAATATCTGGTTCTTTAAAAATATGAACACAATTAACAAACCGTTAAAATAGCCAAAAGAGGATCTATTATCAATAAAATTAAAATATGAAATGGGGACAATGTAGTTATTATCAATAAAATTAAAATATGGAATGGGGACATTTCATTTAAAAATGAAAGTCAGAGGATCACTAAAGGATATTTGGAAGCTTCTATTTCAATAAACTGGACAATCTAGAAGACATAAATAAATTACTGTATGCATGAGTGATCTACCAAGTTAAATCAATAGGATATACAGAATTTAAATAATATATAATTAAAAATGAGATAAAGGAGTAACAATCTCAAAGTATTGTAAAATCCAGGATCAGACTTTTACCAAATTTATAAAATCTATTAATATTAATGCTCCTTAAATTGAAACCATAAAAAGAAAAGTGGTGCTAACAAAAAGAAAGTTATAGACCAACTAACCAAAAGAGAGAGAGAAGACCCTAATAAATAAAATTAATTTCCCTGGTGAAGAAATGCAAAAATCGGGGAATTGGGGACACCAACACATTATTTGCTCATTCAGTATATCTAATTATGGATAATAAAGATATAATTTAAAAAATATTAATTAAATACTTGTGCATTCAATAAACATCATATGAAAAATAACACACTATTATCATTTTGTTTTAAACCAGGAACACAAGGATTTTTCAACAAATGCAAATAAAACATTTAATACAAGCACATAAGTAGGCTGTCAAGGACAGAAATCATATGATAACCTCACTATATAGAGAAAAAGACTGACATAGTTCAAAATTCCTTCATGTTAAAACTGAAAAAATATGGAGAGAATATGCCTCAACATAATAAAGACTATTTATTACAAGCCTGTAGACAATATTGCATTAAATGAGAAAACACTGAAAACATTTTCTCTAAAATCAGGGATGAGAAAAATGTTTGCTATCACTACACTTATTTGATATGGTATTTCAATGCTTTGCCTGAGAAATAAAGCAAAACAGAAAAATTAAATGAATGAATAGGAATATGAAAGGGAAAAAAGACAAATTATTCTGTTGTGTAAACAATATGACTCTATACTTAAAATATCCCATGAACTTCCCCAGAATACTTTGAATCTTATAAATTTTTATGAACAAGTTAGTAGTGTACAAAACTAACACACAAAAAGCAGTAACTTTTCTATACAGAAATAGAAACTTATGGAGAAGTAAATCACCATAGCCTCAAAAAATAAAACACATAGAAATAATGCCAATCAACAAAAAAAAACCCTCTATATTGGGACATTTTAAAACAATGAACAAATTGAAAAAGATACTATAATATGAAAATACATACCATTATCAGGGATTGGCAAATTTAATATTGTGAAAATGACATTTATAAAAAGGGTTCAATGCAATTCCTATCAAAATTCCATAGCACTCTTCTCAGAAAAAAAAATCTAAAATAAATAATTCACATGGAAGCCAAAATTTTCAATACCTTAAGTACTCCTAAACAACAAAAACAACAACAGCAACAAAAAACAATTCTACAGGAACCCTTGAAGCTTGCATGGTACTGGCACAAAAAAAATGGAATAAAATAGAAGACACAAAAATAAACTCACATAGATACAACCATCTGCTTTTTGACAAAAGTGACAAAACATTCATTGGAGAAAGACAGCCTCTTCAACAAATAGTGCGGATAAACTAGATATCTACATACAGGATGAAAATAGATCTGTAACACCCATCAACCCTGCACAAAAATATCAAATGGAACAAAAAACATATAGCATGATTTGAAACAATAAAACTACTAGAGCAAAACAGAGAAAAAATATTTCAAGATAAAAGAACAGCAAATAAGGTTGGGTCTGGTGCCTTCAGGGTGCCAGTGTGTTTGGGGCTGATGCACCGCAGGCTGGTGAAGAGTGTGGTGTGTTTGGGGACTGTGCTCTAAGGGTGCCAGCGTGTTAAGGGGCCTGGGCACTCTGGACTGATGAGGGGACCCACATGTTTGGGGCTGGTTCATTCAGGGCACCACTCTATTTGGGGCCAGTACAAACTGGGCTGGTGAGGAGCAATGGGTGTTTGAGGCCAGACCATGCTGGGTACCAGTGTTTTGGGGGCCAGTACACTCAATGCAGGTGAGAGGCACTGCATGTTTGAGGATTGTGTGTTTGGGGAGACAATGTGTAGCTGGTGTGGGCCAGGCTGGTGAGGAGCACAATTTGTTTGGGGCCTGCGTGTTTGGGCTGTGTGTACGCACAAGATGAAGAAGGGCATGGTGAGTTTGGTACCTGTGCTTCAGGATGGTGTGTGTAAGGGACCTGTACCCCCCAACCTGGTGAGGAATGTGATGGAGCCTGTGCATCATACAATTAATGTTGCCCACCTCCAACACATCTCTACTATTAGCCACCGGCCCAGAGTGGCTAAGCACATTTGTAAACTCCACAACCTGGGCATTTGTGGATACATTGCTATCCTACTCCAATCTGGCTCAAATTCAAAACAGAACCCTCAATGAGTAAGACTTTTATTCCCCCCTAAAGTCCCTCCCCCAAATCTCACGTGCCCACCAGTGACCCTTGCTTCCTTGCTCCTACCTCAAAAAGGGAGCACAGAGATATTTGCCAGGAGCCTGACACTGGCCTAACAGTGTGAAATACATAATCCACTCAGTGATGGAACCCTGGGAAAGAGAGTCACTGCTACTGCTATGGAACCCCTTGAGATCCATAGGCAAGGCACAGCAGTGATTACAGCCAGAGGAGATTTCTAACATCCAAAACAATTTTTTTTCATACCAGCCACCAGCCCAGAACGGTTGGCACACCTGTAACCTCTGCAAACGACACATAAAGGGACACAACGACATTCCACTTCAATATGGTTCAAATCCAAAACAAAACACTCACTGCTGACCCTACTGGGGCCAATATTTGCTCACTTTTTAAGAAAATTTGACATTTATCCTGAAATTGGTACATCCCAACACAAAAGGAAAACAACACAGCAAGCTCAGAGCTTCCCACCAAGGTCACAATAGAATTCACCACAAAAAATATTGGGGAGACAATAGAAATACAATCCCAAAAAGAGAACACAATATACTCAGGACATGATTGCAAGGAGACTCTAAGATATTGGCTGAGCTGCAAACATTCAACAAATTCATAAATGAAGTAGAACAGAATCAGATCATAGGGGACACAACCTTTGTTAACAGGCTTAACATACTTGGGGAAAAGCAGAGTGACCTCAAAAGAGCAATAAATGAATTGGAGAAACAACTAGAGGATCTCAACAACCAACTGATTAAGCTAGAAGAAGACATGAAGAAATACAAGAATGGATTTCAGGAAGCATTAAGAAAATCAAACCTTGATCTGAAACTGGAACTCAAGGTATGATGAAGAAAATTGCAACCAAAAACAAAAACCAAACAGAGCTACTATAATCCTCTCTAGAATTCCTCACTACCAGAGTTAATAATCTGGAGGACAGAACCTCAGACCTGGAAAACAAGAGAGAAGAAACTGGTCAGGATTTTTAAACCTTTGATAAGTACAAAAATTCATACAAAATTCGGATTACATTAAGAAACCCACCTCACTCATTAAAGACAGACACCTTCTCAGGGTGAAAGGATGGAACATGATTTTACAAGCAAATAGAAATAAAAAACAAGCAGGTGTAACTACCTTAATATTCGATAAAATAGACTTCAAACCAAAAGTAATTAAAAAGGACAAAGAAGGCTATTTCTTACTCATCAAGGGACTGATCCAACAAAAGTTTGTCATTATCCATAAGTATATATGCACCAAATATAGGTGCGCCATATTTCATAAAGCAAAAATTAGTTGACAACAAATCAGAAATAAACTCCAATTCCATCATAATAGGAGATTCTAATACCCTCTGTCATCACTAGACAGATCACCCAAACAAAAAACTCAGCAGGGAAATAATAATCTTAACAATGCCTTAAATCAATTAGACCTAACATACTTCTACAGAACACTTCATCACAATTCAGATTGTATTTTCTTCTCAACAGCCCATGAGCCTTCTCCAAAATAGACCACATATTAGGATATAAACATGCCAACATAAATTCAGTATTATCATAACTCCCTGAAGCATTTGGGACCACAAATCATCAAAGCCAGAAATTAAGAACAAGAGAAACTACACCAACTTCTGGAGACTGAACAATATGCTATGAAATAATAAATGGATCATTCAAGAAATTAAAAAGGAAATTGCAAAATCTCTTGAACTGAATGATAATGAAAATACAATAGGAGTAGGGAAAAATTTCCTGAGCAATTCTCCAGCAGCCCAGGAAATACAACAAACACTTAACCAATGGGACCTGATCAGGCTCAAAAGCTTCTGTACGAACAAACCATACTCAGAGCCAATAGACTCCCTTCAAAGTGGGAGATGATTTTTGCCAGCTACAACTCAGACAGAGGCCTAATCTCCAGATCTTACAGAGAACTCAAAAATATTAATAAAAAAAACCCCAAAATGCCCCTCACAAAGTGGGGTACTGATCACAACAGAGAATTCACAGAGGAGGAAACACAAATGGCCTTGACTCATCTAAGAAAGTGCTCAGCATCCATAAGCATCAGGGAAATGCAAATCAAAACCACAATGAGATACCATCTTACCCCTGTCAGAATGGCAATCATAAAGAAAACCAACAACAATCATTGCTGGTGAGAATGAGGGGAAAAAGGAACCCTCATTCACTGCTGGGGGTTGTAAACTTTTTCAAATGTTATGGAAAGCAGTGTGGAGACTCCTAGACAGAATGGACATTGAATTCCCAATGGACCCAGCTATCCCTCTACTAGGCATCTACCCACAAGATGTCACATCTCGACGCAGAAACATTTGTACAACTATATTTATAGCAGCTCAATTCATAATAGCCAAGAATTGGAATCAACCCAAATGCCCATCCATGGAGGAATGGACAGCGAAACTGTGGTATATTTACACTATGGAATTCTACTCAGCTGAAAGGAAAAATGACATATCAAAATTTAGGAAAAAATGGTCTGACTTCGAAAAGATCTTACTAAGTGAACACTCAAAAGAACAGAGAATTGAACACCGCATACTCTCACTCATATGCGGTCCTTAACCAGGATAACCATTTTCTTTACACAGACTAGTAGAAAGAAGTGAGAGGTTATGAATGAGGGGTAAGGAAAGGGGGGAGGGGAATCGCTTAAGCAAGAGGCTAAACCAAATTAGGTTCAAAAACATAAAATCCTCACGAGCATACTGTAACCTAAAGAGTAAGTAGTGAGCATCAACTGGTAAGAGGGGCCATGAGTAGTAGGGGAGAATATCTAAGCCTGTGAATAATTGATCAGTCTGACAGCCCCAGGTCCCAGCCACCGGTTCCTTCCCTCACTGATCTGTTGACCAAAGTGAGCCATAAAGTTCCAAAAACAAGACAGAATTCTGTCAAGGCTCTTGAACGCCCTCCCCAGGCCTGAGGCAAAACCTTGTTGCTGAAGAAACCACAGAATGCCATCGATCAGCATCGAGAGACCCTTTGAGGTCTGGAATGGTAACTAGGCCCCAGATGGCGGTTAGTGCAGTGCTGGAAGACACTACACAAGCTGCCAGGGGAAGCTGATCAACGACAGCTGGAGTAAAGGACCACTGGCATGAAACACAGTGTGCGGCCATGAGTAGGCTGACCACACCTCCTACTGGGAGAGAACAGCGAACCAAGAAAGGAGCACTTGTGCAATGGAGGAGCCTGGGCCTGGGGGAGACAATCAACAGCTATTAAATTCGGCAAAATATTCCACTCAGTGAGGGGGAACCCTTGATTGGAACTGGGGTTTCAGGGCGATATGCACCGGATCCCATACTCTTGGGATCCCAAGAAAAGATGTACTATTCGAGTGACTGAGGGGGAGGCTACTAAAAATAGAAGCTAGGTAATCCAGAATGGTGTATATTTGCTAACCTATACTGATCTCACTCTCTGATGGAGATTGTGTTTGTATTTTTCAGGATACAGCGAGAGAGCTGTGGCCCATATAACCCTACCAATTGACCGCAGGCAGAAAGCTGAGATCCTGGCAAGAGATGAGCCTCCATAGTCATATCGTTGAGGATCAACATGGAACCCTGAAGAGAATGACAGAATGAACAAGGGACCCACACCAACAGCCATTCAATCAACTCAGGATAAGTCAGTGAGACAAAAACCAATGTTTCTCTACACAAAAACCCCTAAGCTCACAACATTAAAAGCATCCTTAATACTCATCCACCATGACTCAGGGAACTGAGCGGAAGAGGGGGTGGAAAGATTATAAGAGCCGTGGTGGGGGAGAATATCAGAGGCATGGCAACCCTCAGTAACAAAACACATGGGTCATGAGAACACAGCTGAATACTAGGCTATCCATGGTTCCCTACCACAAAGACGGCCCACTGAGGAGGATATCCAGCTGACTGGTGATGGGGAGGGGGGGCAATGAGGAATTGGGGATAACAACTCATTGTTAGCCCACTAAACAATGTAACTCACTATGGACAATAAAAAAAAAACCTCAAGTTTTTTTAAAACTTCAAGTTTTTCTTAAAACTCTACCCTTAAAACATTTACACAATGATTCTGCAACATCAATAGATCTCAGATATATTACTCTTCTCTTACTAATGTTCACAAAATGGATTATAAGCAAAAATTTTGTGTTAAAGGTGATACTTAAAACTTATCATTAAGTTATATCCAAATGCTCAGCTTATGTTTTCCACCTAATAAAGCCTTTATTTGTTTGATAAAACATCTGTTTACAATAATAGGTATCCTAAATATTCTATTCTTATATGTTGTATCATTGGAAAAAACTTTTGTTTGCTATAAATTTATTTTAGTAGAGAGAAACTGGGCCTAACTATATAAAATTTAATTGTGCCTGTAAAGTGAGCACCCCTGTCTTATTCCCAAATTTAGTGGGAATTACTTGAGTCTTTCCCCATTGAGTATTATTTGGGCTTTGGGAATTTTGTATATGGCCTTAATTATATTGAGGTATAAGGCCCTCTATTCCAAGTCTTTCAAGTGTTTTGATTGTGAAGTGGTGTTAGATTTTGTCAAAGGCTTTCTCTGCATCTATTGGGAAGACCATGTGGTTTTTATGGTTGTTTAATAATGTGGTGGATTATGTTGATTGATTTCCATATGTTGAACCAACCTTGCATCCCTGGGATAAAGCCAACCTGGTCAAGATGGATAATACTTTTAATATGTTATTGATTTTAGTTTTCAAGGATTTTATTTAGAATTTTTGCATCCAAGTTTATCAGGGATATAGATCTATATATCTTTACCTATTTATCTTTGTCCAGTTTGGGTCTTAGAGTGATACAAGCTTCATAGAAGGAGTCTAGAAGTATTCCCTGTTCTCCAATTACTCTAAAAAGCTTCAGAATGGTTTGATTTCTGTGATGAAGGTTTGGTATAATTCTGCTGAGAATCCATCAGGATCTGGACTTTTCCTTCTGTGGAGGTTTTTGATTACATTATCAATTTCAGTAGACGTAATAGATTTATTTATGAGATTTATCTGCTCTGAATTTAGTTTTGGCAGGTGGTAGGTATCTAAGAATTCTTCCATTTCTTCCAGATTCTCCAATTTTGTGGAATAGAGGTTTTGGAAGTATGTCTTGATGATTCTTCCAATTTTATTGGTGTCCATTTTGATCTCTCCTTTTCCAATTCTGGTTTTGATGATTTTGGACCTTCTCTTTATTCTGCTTGGTTAGATTAGCCAGGGGTTTATCAATCTTTTTTATTTTTTCAAACAACAAACTCATTGTTTCATCAATTTTTAAAATTGTTTTGTTTCTAATTCATTGATGTCTGCTCTGATCTTTATTATTTCTTTTTGTCTTGAGCTCCTAGTGTTGGATTGTTGTAATTTTCCCAAGGACTTTAGCTGGTTAGTTAGGTTATTAATTTGAGATCTCTCTGTCTTTGTTATGAAGGCATTCAGTGCTATAAATTTTCCCCTTAGGACTGCCTTCATTGTGTCCCATAGGTTCTGGTATGATGCATTTTCATTATCATTTAGTTCAAGAAATTTTTGAATTTCCAAGTTGATTTCTTGAATGAACCCTTCATTGTTTAATAGCATATTGTTCAATTTCAAATAGTTGGTGTGATTTCTATTTGTTTTCTCATTGTTGATTTCCAGCTTCAATGCATTGTGGTCCAATATGATGCAGGGTGCTAACTCAATCTTCTTGAATTTGTTGAGGCATGTTTTATATTCTAATATGTGATTTATTTTGGAGAAGGTTCTGTTAGCTGCTAAGAAGAATGTGTATTCTGTAGAGTTGGGATGGAATGTTTTGTATATGTCTGTTAGGTCCAGTTGATCAATGATATTATTGAGTTCTATCATTTCCCTATTGATCTTCTGTTTGGATGATCTGTCTAAAGACAATAGTGGCGTATTAAAGGATCCAACTATGATAGACTTGTAGTTTTTTTTTTTTGTTTTTTTTTTCCATTAGTTTTTACTTTATGAACTGTGGTGCACCTGTATTTGATGCATACATGTTTATGATGGTGATATTCTCTTTTTGGATTGTTCCCATGATGAGTAAGAAGTGTCTTTGGTTGTCCTTTTCAATTGATTTTGGTTTGAAGTCTATTGTGTAAGATATTAGTAAGGTAACCCCTGCTTTTTTTTGTTTGTTTGTTTCTGTTAGCTTAGAAGATCATCTTCCATCCTTTCACCCTGAACAGGTTCCTGTCTTTAGAGGTGAGGTAGGTTTCCTAGAGGCAGCATATGGAAGGATGCATTTTTCTGATCCTTCCTTCTAGACTGTGTCTTTTTATGGGAAAGTTAAGATCATTAATATACAAAGTTATAACCGAGGCTTGACTCAATCCCTGCCATAGAGGGATGTCTCTCTTGTTATTCTGTCTCCTCTAGGACTGATTATTGTGTCCAACTTCTGGATAGCTCTTGGAGTTGGTTGCTTGGCTCTTCTGTGTGGATATTTCATGGAGAATTCTCTGTAGGTTTTGTTTAGTGTCCTTATAATTGTAGAGCTGGCTTTTATCATGAAATATTTTCCTTTCTCTGTCTATTATAAGGGATACTTTCACAGGGAACAATAGTTTTGGTTGAAAGCCAAAGTGATTTAGGTTTTGAAGTACAACACTCCAAGCTCTACTCACTTTCATGATTTCAGTGGAGAAGTCTGATGTAACTCTGATGGGTATGCCTTTATATGTGATTCATTGTTTTGCTAGAGAGAATTCTACTTAAACTTGAATAGTATGCAAACCTGCAAGTGAATCCAAAGACTGACAATGGGGATGGAAGGAATTGGGGAGTGATCAGAGGATAGGGGATATATACACTAATCGAAATTCATAATGAATCAATACCAAAGAATCCTTACTTTTAGACAGTAAGCTCTCAAGGAAGATGGGGGCATCCTTTGATAAGAAGGGCAGTAAAAAGAGTGGGATGAAGCCTAACCCTAATACATGTGGCTCTGGCCTACAACTCCCTGCCCAAGTAATTGGTTACTTTCCACACTGAGTTGATCAGAGAGATCTATGTGCTCATCTGTGCAGTAGTGGAGAGCTTAACCTAGGTGGGTAAACAACAGCTCTCTGATTGGCTAAAAGATCCACACAGTGGCATGAAACCCTTAGCTGGAACTGGGATTCAAGGCAAATTCTCATGGAGACCAAGAACCCAGACTTCAGGGGGAAGCCCCCACTAACCATGGGCTGACAGAGAGGCTATACCCATTAAAATCTCACCAAATTAACACTTGTCCCCTTTTAACCTATACTGACCTCAATCTCCTTCAGAGATTGCATTTTTGAAACTATAGAGGAAGTAGCGAGATGAACAAGAATGCTGCCACCACAGGAAGTCAGACAACTATGCAAGGGTAATGGAAACAGACAGTAAGTATACGCAAAATAGTCCAAAGCAGAAACCCAGAGACTCTTAAGAGCTCAACAGTAAAGAGATTTAAAACTCACCCTCCACAGCTCAGGGAATTATTTAAAGAGGGGGGAGATAGATTGTAAGCACCATGGTGGGAGGAATATCCAGAGGCACTGCCCACAAAAAAAAAATCCCATGGACTGTTCCAGCAATACTACTGAGGAGGTCACTCAGTGGATTGGGGGCAGGGAGGAGGGAAATGGGGGTACCAGCACAAGACTTGTTCACACAGTATTCCTAATTATTAGAAATAAATAAGTAAATAAGAATTTTAAAAATCAAGTGAATAAAAAACAAAAAAGTAAATAAATTTCAAAGTCCATCAACCAATAAAAATGTCTCTCCTAGGACAGGAGAGACTGATTAGGGATTAAGGAACTTGCCTGAAAAGCCTAACAACCCAAGTTTAATTTCCCAGTACCCACATAATGCCAGATACACAAAGAGGTGCATGCATCTGGAGTTCATTTGCAGTGGCTACACAAGTCGTGGCACACCCATTCTCTCTCTCTCTCTCTCTCTCTCTCTCTCTCTCTCTCTCTCTCTCTCTCTCTCTCTCTCTCTTGCAAATGAATAAATAAAAATTTCACTCCTAGAATCATCTAAAGCATAAAATGCATTCATTTATTTATTCTCTAATTCAGTCACCTAATTGGGATAAGAACTAATGAATAAGACAACAGTGGTTTAGATAAATATTTTAAGTGATAAAGCACAGATATATGTAGGAAAGATGAGTACAAAAATCAAAATTAAAGTGGTAAACAGTACCATAAAGTTCTATACAAATATTTAAATTTTAATCCAGTTCAAATGGTGAGACATCTACCAAGCAGAAAAGATAAAGAAGGTAATGTGAGTAAAGAGAAAAAAAAGCTATATTTGCATTGATAGCCAAAACAATGATCCACTCAAGAAATACCAATCTGCCCAATATAGTTAGATTATAGAATCTGTGTGGACAGGAATGATAGAAAATGACACTGGAATTTAGATAAGAGTGGATAATGACTAATATAAAGGAGCTACTCTGACTCTCATAGTAGCTTCAATAGGTTAGTATTATCTCCATTTTATAGGTGACAAATGTGAAGTTCTCTTAAGTGTTTTAAAGTTTTTGTTATATAGGTTGATCACTCCCTTGGTTAGTTTTATTCCTAGTTATTTTATTTTTGAGGCAATATGGAATGAAATTGGTTCCATGATTTCTTCTTTAGCTTGTTTTGGTATAAGGAAGGGTACAGATAAACTATTGCTTTACTGAAAGTGTTTAATCAGTTCTAAGAATTTTTTGGATTAGTATATCAATATAAAATTATCTCATGTGCAAAGGAAAATACTGAGTTTCTTCCTTATTTATATCCCTTCTACTTGTTTCTTTTCTTTTTGCTATAACTAAGACTTGTAGTAATAGATTATTTAGAACTGAGAAAGTATCTTTCTCCTGATCTCTGTAAAAATACTGAAGTAAAAGCTTTGAGTTTTTCTCCATTTAGGACAATGCTGATTATGAGTTTACTATATATATATATATATATATATATATATATATATATATATATATATATATATATATCCTTTATTGAGTTGAGAGATGTTCCTTGTATTTCCAGTTTTTCTCAGATCTTGTATCATTAAGGTATCATCATGCCTGATCAAAAGCTATACTACAAAGCCATAGAAACAAAAACACCATGGTACTGGCATACAAGCATATAGACCAACGGAACAGAATTGAAGACCCAGCCCTTAGTTCAAGCAATTATAGCTACTTGATCATTGAGAAAGGTGATAACAATATTCACTAGAAAAAACACAAAGTCTTCAACAAATGGTGCTGGACAAATTAGAAAAGCACAAGGGAAATAAAGAAACTAGACCCACTCTTCTTTCCATGCACAAAAGCCAATTCCAAATGGATTAAACAACCATTAAAAGACCTAAAACTTTTAAAAACCTGGAAGGAAAACACAAGATGAACTCTCCACAATATAGGAGTGGGAAACATAACCTCAGTAACCTGATCATAACCCCAGTAGCCCAGGAAATTCAACAACCACTCAACCAATGGATTGTTATCAAGGTAAAAAGCTTCTGGACAGACAAGCATGACACTAGAGCCACCAGAAGACCATCATATTAGGAGAAAATCTTTGCCAGCAATACCACAGAAAGAGGCCTAATATCTAGAATCTACAAAGAACTAAAAAAAAACTAATAAAAAAATCAAACAATCCACTCAAAAAATGAGACAGTGAACTGATCAGGGATTTCACAAAGGAGGAAATACAAATGACTAATACTCACTTAAGAAAATGTTCAACTTCCTTAATCATCAGGGTAATGCAAATAAAAACAACTATTTGTTTTACTATTACTTGTTTTCCATATTACTCCAGCTAGAATGGCAATCATTAAAAAGTCCAAAAACAATACATGTTGATGAGGATGTAGGGAAAAAGGACCCCTCAATTCACTGATGGTGGGAGTGCAAACTTGTACAACCACTAGGGAAATGAGCATGAAGGCTCCTGAAAAACTATGAAAATAGAGCTACCAACTGGCCCTGCTATTCCTCTACTGGTCATCTACCCTAAAGGTAGATATTTATTCAACAATGTTTTAGCTGCTTAATTGGCTAAGACTTGGAATCAACCCATATGCCCATCAATAAACAAATGAATATCAAACTTGTGGTTCATATACACAATGAAATCCTACTGAGCAGTAAGAAATAATGACATAATGAAATTAGCAGCAATGTGAATGGACTTGGAACGGATCATACTCAGTGAAATCACACAAGAACAGAAATGCAAATGCCACATATTCATCTGCAGTTCCTAATCAGGTTCAGCTTGAATAACAAACAAACCTGACATGCAATTGGAGAGATAGATAATAGGGATTGAAAGGGCTGACCCAGACTGCCCATGGAGAAGGATATCTAGCCGATTGGGGATAGGGAAGAGGGAAATTGGGGAAATGGGGATACCAACTCATTATTAGCTCATTCAATGTATCTAATTATGGACAATATAGGAAAAAAAGAAATAATCATAAAATTAATTGATAAGATAGATATTAACATAGTATATAAAATGTTATCTCACACAAAAAAAAGAAGCTAGCCAAAATAGCAAGGTTGTCTCATTTAACCTATACTGATCTCACTCTCCTATGGAGATTCTGTTTGTATTTTTCAGAAGACAATGAGACAGCCAGGAATAACTCAATTCCACCACCAAGACATTGGATGATGGCTGACATCCTGGCAGGAGACAAACCACACCTAGCCTTCAAACAGGGCCCAAATGAAAGCTAAGAGAAAATGACAACACAAACAGGAGACCAATCGCCACAGCAAGTCTGATAACCTATGAAAGATCAATGGAGACAGACACCAAAAATACCCAGTACAACCCATGGCAAAGGTGCAGAGATACTTAAAATCTCAACAATAAAGCAAACTTAAAACTCACCCACTATGACTCAGAGAACTAAGTGGAAGAGGGGGCAGAAAGAATGTAAGAGCCATGGTGGGGGAGAATATCTAGAGACATTGCCTCTCTCAGCAACAACACACAGTGTGGAAGGAAAAAAAAAGAAAGAAATAAAAACTGGCAAAAAAACAAATAACATCACCTCTGTAAGAAAACATATCATCTCTATGTTTCATTTGGTTTGTTAATAAATTTAATTACCACATATACAAGTATGAATCGTTAAAGAAAATATTTATGGAAAGTTTTATTGAAATTAAATGTTTTGTAGTATAATTTACTATTAGAAGACTGAAAAGACAGGTCACCATTTTGGTCTAAATTACCACAATTTATGTTTATAATAAGAAATTTGCATAAGGAATATATAAAGAAAATTCAATGTAAAAATCAAATTTAAAATAGATCAACGATCTAAATAAACCTGTCATTAAAAATATATGCATGGGAATTAAAAAAAAAGAAATCACCAAACATAAAGAAAGAAAATATTCCCTCTAAAAAGTTACAGCAGTTAAGGTGATTACCTAAACGTCTGAGGACTCAGGTTTGATTCCCAGACGTAAAGCACATGCCCAAGATGATGTATGCATCTGGAGTTTGTTTGCAGTGGTTAGAGGCCCCGGCATACCCATTCTCTCTCTCTCTCTCTCTCTCTCTCTCTATATATATATATATATATATATATATATATATATATATATATATATATATATATACTCTTTCTCTTACTTAAATAAATAAAATATTTTTTAAAAGTTACACAGCACGAGACAGCATAGTCTCTTTATAGCAATAAATAAGTTTTGTATGACATAAAGTCAGAAGGAATAGAAGTTGAAATTAAGAGCTGCAGTAGTCATTGACAAAACAGAATTCTCCAAGTCAGTTCCTTGTGACAGTAAGCTAATTTTAACCTCATAATTCTATAAAGTATTCATTCTAATAAAAAATAAGCCTTTTATTGAAGAGACTATTATTTACTTTTCAGGTCCTTGTCTTAGGAGGATTGCCATAGATTGTTATTAGAAAAGTTTAAGTGCCAGTGGTAGGATACTTTCTAATGAGATGTTGGCCAGAGTTCAATGATGCCCCCCAAACATTACAGGGTATTGCCAAGGCTCTTGGTTGCCCACCAGAACTGGACAGTAAAACCCTGTGGCTGAAGACTCTACATGCTTTGGTTGCAACTCACTGAGAAATCAAGCTGGGGCTGAGATGGAAGCCTCCTCCCTGTGGTCTAGCTGTCAGGATGGTGGAAAGATCTATGCAGTCTGTTGGGGGAGAAACATCACCAACAGTGTTAACCAGCAGTGGACCCTGTAATGTACCAACTGATGCAATGGTGTCCTTCTGCCTATTATGGGAAAGCAATGGATCTCTGACTGGACTGGAGGCCCACCCCATGAGAGGGAATTCATGGTTGGTACTGAAAACCTAATGAAAAGCCTATGGTTTGGAAGGTCATAAGCCCTAGGCAAGAAAATTAGTACTGTAAATGGATACAAAATGCCCACCAAACTGTACTCTATGTTTATGCCCATATACTCTACTCTCACTTTTGGTTAAAGAAACTTAAAGATGGCAATGAGCTCTGGGGTGACTCAAAACTCACCAAAGTGATGAGAAGTGACAGTGGTATGTCCAGCACTAAATGAGACATCCCACCCTCGAAGGCTCAGGGACCATTGCAGAAGAGGTGTCAAGAAGAATGTAAGAGTGAAAGGAAGGGGAAGAATGCTTACAATATTGTCTTCTAGATAAAATGTGGTCTTGATATTCATGACTTCACAACTACTGATGCTACCTACACAAAATCCACATAATCAGAGGGGAAAATGATGGCATCAAAATAGGATAGAGTCTAGTTGGAAACAGAAGGGATTCACTCGTGGGGGTACCTGGGATGGGGAAAAGTAAAACTGGTAAGAGGAGATTATGATTGTGATATTGTTTGTATATATGGAAGTTGTCAATTTAAAAGTTTATATAAAGAAAATCAGAGAGAAAAATCACAATAAATAAAAAAATAATGCTTTCAATTTAGTGTTTCACAGTAGCAAAAACATGTAGATAAATTAGAGGAAGGTCATTGAGGAGAAACAGAATTTGAGAAAAAAATAGCACTTTGTGAGAAAATATTAAAATTTGATGTGTATTTAAACCAAGTGAACAGCAACAAATAATACAATTACTATACAAGTTACAGTGACTTTTTTTTAGCAATGATGTTATAATATAACAGAGGCAACTACAATTTTATATATGTAGCCAAATTCAAGAGAGCTTCAAAAATAGATTTCAAAAGGTGTAGTGGTTTGAATGTAAATATATGTCATCAATAACTTAAGGTATTTTGATTAAGTGAGTAACTTATGTCTCCAAAAGCTGGAGGAGATGCCACTGGTGGTGGATCTTGGAGTCCAGCCCTAAGGTGTGTTTAGGGACAGATCTTAAGTCCCACCACAGGTATGTAAAGAGCCAGTTTGAGTTCAAGCTATTCATGTTTGCTGACGATCTGGTGATGTCTCTCTGCTTAGATCTATGGAAATGAGCCAGCTTCGCCAAACATTGATGGTATTCCCCTGGAATCCGTAAGCCTAAAATAAGCCCTTTCCTCTCATAAGCTACTTCTGGTTGGGTGTTTGTACAACTAGAAGGTAACTATAGCAAAAGGCAGTATTTATTTTCAGTTATAAAAACATCCGTTCTTGCACTGGAGAAATTGCTCACTTAATAAAGTGATTGCCTGAAAAGCATGAGGACCTGAGTTCAACCCCCAGAACCCACACAAAAATGTCAGGAATACTGGTGCACCACTAGAGAGAGTTAGAGAGAGGCAGATCCCTGGAGCTCACTAGTCAGTCAGGATAGCCTAATTGATGAACTCCAAGTGAATTAGAGATCATATCTAAAAAAGAAGTAGACAGCATTCCTGAGGAAAACTCTGAGGCTGTCCTTCAGCTTCCACATTCATGTACATAAACATGCACATGCAACTCCCACACATAAAGGAACATGCATGTAACACACACATATGCACACGCACATGCACCTGCATACCCACCATACACAAGAAAGAAACATACCTTCAGGGAGTAAATAGCAAGCACAGTGTATATTATTTAGCATTGTGTTTTTTAGATCTAAGTATTGGTAAAGCCTAGAGACAGAAAATAGATACTGATTTAGCATTTGATTTTCTTAACTTTGGTTCTGAAAATGCTATGATATATCATCTTTTTCTGAAAATGTTTTTCATGACCCTAATAAAATATCTGCAGAGATAAACTAACAGCTTTCTTCTTAGGAGGAAGTAACATGTGTGCCGATGGAGTTCATTCAGAAAGAAGTTCACACTTACTCCTACTATCCTCTCCAATATCCACCTCCTCACTGAATTCTTTTGACATTTTTATTTTTAAATACATATGTTTCAAAGTTTTAAAAGAAAAAATAGTGAAAAAGAAAAAGAATAAAAACCACAAAACTAAATATATTGGTTATAAACATTCAAACCTGCAAAAAGTTTACATGATATCCTGTGTATATTTCTAATTTTTACCTCAGAGAATTCAAAGATATTAAATGATGTAGTTGCTATAGAAACTGTCCTCTTTTAATGAAACTCATTAAATAAATGCATAAAATAAATTCAAATTTGAAATGTAATTACTATTCTAAAGCATGTTTTTTTTTGTTTTTTGTTTTTTGGTTTTGGGGTTTTTTTTTTTTTTTTTTTGGCTTTTGTGGTAAGATCTCACTTTAGCCTAGGCTGACCTGGAACTCACTGTGTAGTCCCAAGCTGGCCTCAAACTCACTGCAGTCCTCCTACCTCTGCTTCCCAAGTGCTGGGATTAAAGGTGTGCACCACCATGCTCAGCCCTTTAAGAAAATTTTGATGTCCAAAACTGGTGGCAGTTATAAACTTGAATGCAACTCTGCCCTTAAACTTAATTGTGCTGATTATAATTTGAATTATATCTTATAATAAAAGCTCATGCAAACTCTACAATTCTACTGGCACTTACAAAAGTGCTAATTTGCATGCTGTAAAAATATTTCTGCAAATTTACCATTTTGTATAAATGCTATAAATTCATGGCAAATATGAAAGATTCCTTCTAAAGACTTGCCCATACCAAATCAACATTCAGAAAATGGATAACAAAGAAATAATAAAATTCATAGCAAATGAATTGACAACATGAGCCAGAAATGTTCTATTTTATCCAACATAACATTTTGCCCAAGCCTGAAGATCTAAGGCTCACACACCCTAATCTTGCACATACCTGTCATATAATTTACCAGATAAACTCAAACAAACCATGTTCAAATCCTAGTTCTAACATGTACTATCTATGATATTATAAGCCATATATTTAAGCTCTCCAAACCTCCAAACAAAGTTAACACCTGTCTGACAGAAACAACACAACATTAACAATATTGTGTATAATAATGCTTAGACATTGATTTTGTATATATTTGGTGCTCACTGCCTAATAGCCTTTATTATTATTTATATGACAGCTAGAACCATTGTTGTTACTATTGCTACTGTTACAAACTATCATAACAAAAAAACTAAGATAACAGTTTTTGAGTTTTCCTTCCTTTCTTTAGTATATTCATGGATACATTCAAAAGCAGCAGATGGAGAACTAGTTATGCCTGATTTATTAGAATTGTGTGGAATCTGGCTGAAATGCTAACCTGCTTGGGCTCATCTCTGCTTATCTCACCTGTCTTTGGCCTTTCATAAGAAGCTCTAATTGATTCTGGGGCTCTAAAGTTCGCATATAGGCCCTCTGTCCCAACATTTGTGCTGAGTATTAAGTTTTCCACTTGCTTTTAATGGTAGAATACAGTCAAACCACAGTAATACATATCATGTACCTTCTTCCTAGAATGTAACTTCCACAAGGACAAGTGCTACTCTTTATTATTGTGTATCTATTGTCTGCAAAGAACATAACAGACGCTAAAATACTTTTTGGATAATTTAAAAAGATATTACTGCTGAAAAGGTATTTTTCCTTTTGAAGATATGACATAGTGTATAAACACAATATGACAAGAAACTTCCCTCTCCCTACTTTTCTATAATTGTACGTCTAGAAAATATTTGATACCAAAGGTTTGTACAGCTATAAATACATTAGATTTATATAGACATCTATTCTAGAATAAAATAGTGTCAATAGTTCAAAGGAGAAAAACTACCTCTAATAAGTCACTAGGTGGTCCTTTTGTTGTTGTTGTTTGTAATGCTGAGAATATAAACAAAGGTTTTGTAGTGAGTAGGCAAGCACTCTGACACTGAGCTACAACTCCATTTCTTGGCTTGAGACAGGTTTTCCTATGTAACCAGGGCTGGCCTCAAATTTAAGATTCTTTTGCCTTTACCTCTGAAATGCTGAGATTAGCATTATGTGCCCCAAAACCCAGCCAGGGGGGAGGGCCATTGTTTATACTTGTATTTAAAGGAAAATTATCCTCAATTTTTAAAATATTGAACCACTTTCTGACAGAAAACATGTTCTCATGCACAGCTATCTCAAAAGTTCAAAATGAAGTACGTACAGATTGATGCAAACTCGTGATAAAATGACATCAGTATCATAGGGCATTAGAATGTACTCATGTATTACCCTTTCATAAATTTTAACCAACACATAGGTATATGCCTTTAAAAATATTGATTTTCATAGGCTCTGGCTGGTAAATCCTTGTGCTTGAACTGGATTATTCTCCCCTCCCCCCCACACACAGAGTTGCTGGTCAAGGAGGGTCATGAGGTTCCCCAAATAATGCAGTCTCCTGCCAAAGCATTTGAACACCTACAAAAGTTAAACAAGGTAATAAGATTCTATTGCTGAAGACATCACAGGCTGTGAGCACAAAAGAACGAGAGATCATACCATGAACAGAGAAGGCCAGCTCCCTGATGGCCATCGCTCAAAGTGCTACAACACCGTTATACAAGTTACTAGGGGATAATGGACACCAATAGCATTAACAAGCAGGGGATTCTACAAGCTACTAAATCAACCAGCTGGGCAAGATGTACATACCTTTGCAATAGTTGTCACACAGGCTATGGGGTAAATCAGCTGCTCTCTAATGGAATATGAGGCCCACTCAGTAATAGGGAATTAGTACATGGCACTGAAAACCAAGTCAGAACTCTATGGATAGAAAGATCATAGATTCTAGAGAGAAGCTCCCGCTGTTCTTGGCTAAGAAGACACAGCATGATCATCAAAAAGTCTTTTAAAGCACTATTTTTATCCCCTTTGATCCCTGCTGCTTTCACTCTTGGTTGTAGAATCTGCTTTTTATAGATAGCAGCAAATACCAGAGAGAACCAAGATCCAACAAGAACACAAGATAGCTGAATGGCTAGCACAAGACCTTTAAAATTATATACATATATATGTCATATTATATATACATATATGTATGTGTATGTGTGTATCTTAATTTCATAAAACACTGATTATTTTATATAAAATACAGAAAGGCTTAAGGCTTAAGTATATATATACATACTTCCCTCTACAAAATATTTATAGTTTACTGTATCAGTCACCTTGTTTACAGGACAAAATGCCTAAAAGAACTCAGTTTAAGGGAGGAAGGCTTTCTTTTAGTCTACAGTTCTTGGTTACAGTCCATCATGGCAGAGAAAACAAGGAAGCAGGAATTTGAAGCAGACAGAGGTGGTCACAGTCATCCCACATCAAGGAAGCAGAGAGCAATGAAAGCTGGTACTCAGCCAGCTCCCTTTTTATACAGACCAGGACACCAGCCAATGAAATCATGCTGCCCACAGTTAAAGTGGATCTTCCCACCTCAATTCATCCCTCACAAGCATGCCCAGGAGCTATTCATCCCTCACAAGCATGCCCAGGGCATAAAATAATCTAGGTAATTCCTCGTTGGTGATTCTGTGTCCTGTTAACATTCAACATAAACCATCACACTTGCCTTTATAAATGTATATGACTTGTATTTCCACTCCTTCTCTTCCTCACACTAGTTCTTTTTAAATTCCATTGTCAAATGAAAATTCTACACCTCCTACTCATTCCTCTTTTACCCACTTTCTATCTTTCATAAATCCTTACTTTCAGGCTGTCGGGTTTTTAAAATATATTTATTGTCAATAATTAGATACACTTTGTGAGCAAATTGTGATGGTATACCCATTTCCCTCCTCTCTGTCCCCAACCCACTGGGAGCCCTCCTTGGTGAGCATACTGGGGTCCATGGGGTAGGGGATTATGAATGGCATAAGAGGTAGCCAGTTTTTATTTCCCCTTTTTGTGTGTGTTCCTGAGGGGGAAATAACTGGATATTCTCCCCCATCATGACAGGTTGTCAGTTTTACATTCTTTGACTTTTACATTATTATCTGTAGATGAAATGATGATGACTAGCATATGCTATCTAAAAGTTGAATGAAAGTCAATTAATATCACTTAAAAACAGTAAAACAGTTCAATACAGGACCAGATGGTATTAGGATAGCATTTCCTTTTTTATGGGTCCAATGCCACCACCCAGAGACTATCTGAAGGACAGTCTCAAGATAAAATCTGTTATCTTTTCTCATCCTCTGTCAGCTGCTTGAAGTTATAACAAATTTTATTTCAACTCAGTTTCAAAAACTATTTGTATTGTTTCACTTTTCCTACTATTTTAAATTGGCTTTATATGTTTTCTACATGATAAGTAAACAATATAACTTCATCCTACCAATAAATTCATTTCATAAATGGACCAGAGGTACTTTTTTGCCAGAGGTATTTTTCCTAGAAACTTCTGTCTTACTGGTCTAAACTGACCATTCTCTAATCGTGCCACTTAGCAGATACTTTCTGTTTTCCCTTTACCCTTTATTATCATCTGAAATTGGATCCATTTTTCCTCTATCTGCACATTCTCCTTAATTTTATATTACTAAGGAACTTTTGAGATAGGAAGTTTCTGAGATATCCTTTATGATTTCCTACATTTCTGAAAATGACTTTAATCCATCCTGACAGGAAATATTCTGAGGTATGGTGTGAGTGTGTGTGTGTGTGTGTGTGTGTGTGTGTGTGTGTGTGTGTGCATGTGTGTGTGTGTAAAAATGTATACATATGGAAAAGTTTAGTTCAGGCATATTTACAGTAAATATAACTTGAAAATATAGAAACATATCAAAAGGATAAATGTAAGTAAGTTGTAACAGTTATATACATCCAAACTGTAGAGAACATTCGTTCATAAAACATGATGACAATGTGAGAATGTGGGAAGATATTCACAATATAACAGCTAAGTATTTTCCCAAACTGAGTTACAAAAGACTATACAGATCTCATTTTAGTTAAAATATACACACTTCATACATATACACATACAACCCCTTCCTATAATACTTGAATGAAAGTAAAATATACCTACCAAAATATTAACCATAGCTACATGAGAAAAAATGTATTTGTGAATTGTTTCTATATATTCATGATTTTCTATAATATATAGATTGTAAACAAAATAATTGTTATCTTTTAAAATATGAGAATAGCATACCTTAGTTTTCAGTAAAACACAGCATAAAAATTCCCATCTTCATCATTTTAAGTGTGGATAAACTTTAATAATCTTCAGCATATTCACATTTCTGTGTAACAGAGCTACAGAACTTTTCATTTTACAAAATTATATATATATATATATATATATATATATATATATATATATATATATATATATATATTTTATCTGGGCATGGTGGTGCACACCTATAATCCCAGCACTCAGGAGGCAGAGGTAGGAGGATCACCATGAGTTTGAGGTCACCCTGAGACTACATAGTGAATTCCATGTTAGCCTGCTCTATACCTTGAAAAGCAAAATAAATAAATATATATATATATATATATAATTTTAAAATTCTATACTCATTGAACAATTCTCTAGTTCCCAAACCCAACCTCTGTGAACTAGCATTTTGATTATGAGTTTGACAATTGTAGATTCCTCATATAGTTACAGCTTTGTGACTGGCTTATTTCATTTAGCATAACATATTCAAGGGTTCCTTATAGGATATGACAGGACTATCTTTCAAGAGTAACATATCACAGTATGATTATGCTACAATGCCACATTTTGTTTATCCACTCATCTGGCAAAGGATATTTGGATTTCCTTCACATCTTGGCTATTGTGAATAATGCTGCTATGTATATAAGTGTGCTTTTGATTCCTTTAATATATAAATAGTAAAATATAACCATTTAAAATTGTTCTCCTTGCTGGATGTGGAGTACATGCCTATAATCCCAGCATTCAGAAGGCTGATTCAAGAGCATTGCAATGAGTTCAAGGCTAGCCCGGGCTACAAATGCAGGAGAGTCTGGGCTAGAGTGTGAGACTATGTCTCAAAACACAAACAAAACTGCTCTCCTCTTAACTGCAAAACAAATTGGCATTCTCCATATTTTAGCCAATTCCATGGCACATTAACAGTTAAAAACTAAAATCCTCATGTACATAATGTAACCTAATAAGCAAATAGTGGGCATCGTCTGAAAGAGGGGCCATAAATAAAAGGGAAGAGAGTCTAAGCCCATGAAAAATTGATCAGTCTGGAAACTCCTGGCCCCATCACTGTTGACCAAAGTGACCCATGAGGTCCCAAAAACAAGACAGGACTCTGTCAAAGCTCTTGAATACCCACCCCAGGCCTGAGGTAGGATCCTGTTGCTGAAGAAACCACAGTGGGTTCAATTAACCCACTGGTACCATTGATCAGCACCTAGAGACCCTGTGAGGTACAGAATGGTAACCAGCCCTCAGATGGTAGTTAGTGCAGTGATGGAAGGCACTGCATAAGCTGCCAGGGGAAATTGGTCAAAGATAGTTGGATTAAATAGAGACCACTGATACAAAACGCCATCTGTAGCCATGAGTAGGCTGAACACACTTCCTACCAGGAAAGAACAGTGAACCAAGAAATGAACACTTGTGCAATGGAGGTGCCAAATCCTGGGGGAGGTAATCAACAGCTTTTAATTTGGCCAAGTAGTCCACTCCTTGACTGGGAGCCCTTAACTGGAACTGGGGACTCAGGGTGAAATGCATTGAGAACCAAAATCTTGGGCACCCAAAGAGAAATTCATTTTACAAGTGATTTACAAAGAGGCTACTAACAATAGAATCTAGCCAATTGTATCTCAGTTAACCTATACTGATCTCACTCTCCGATGGAGATTCTGTTTGTACTTTTCAGAAGGCAGAGAGAGAGAGAGCTGTGGCTCTTCCAACCCTACTAACAAGCCAAAGACCGATAGCTGACATCCCGGCAAGAGATGAGCCACCCCAGACCTACCATGAAGGCTCCACATGGAACCCCCCAGAGTGTGGTGGAATAATAAAGAGACCTATAACCACGGCCAATCAGTCAACCCAGGATAAGCCAGTGAGACAGACACCAACGATTTTCAATGCAACCTAAAGCAGAAGTATAGAGGCCCCACCAAGACCTCAACAATAAAGCAGACTCAAAACTCACCCACCAAGACTCGGGAAACTGAGCCGAAGAGGGTGCGAAAGATCGTAAGAGCCAAGGTGGAGAAGAATATCCAAAGGCATTGCCCCCCTCAGTAACAATATACAGAGGGGGAGTGGAACCAGGTTGACTCCTCGGCTATCCATTACCTCCTACCTCATGGACTGATCCAGTTTGCCCAAGGAGGAGGATAGTCAGCTGGGGACAGGGAAGAGGGACATAATGGAATTGGGGACATCAACACATTATTTGCTCATTCAGTGTATCCAACTATGAACAATAAAGAAATATTTTTTAAAAACCTAAAGTATGCCCTGCATATTTGCTAATGCCAGTTGAAAAGAACTGAAGACTCTCTGATTCAAATCATGGCTATTCCAATGATTACCCAAATAGTCATATACTTAACATTTCTGTGCTTTAGTTTCATTTTGAGGACAATTACAGTGTTAATATGTGAGTATTGTGCTAGATTAAAAAATAACCATGTGCTATAATAATTTAAGAAGCCTCCAAGATGTTTCCTAATCAGGAACAATTAATGAAGTGCCATACTTATAATCAAACCAAGATATGGATTTTATCCTTTATCTTGTTATTTTTTCATCATGACTTCCTTAATATTTTCCCTGTTTTGATTTTTTTCTTCAGTTTTGTTTTGTGAGATAGGGTTTTATATAGCCAAGTCTGGCCTCCTTGAGCTCACTATGTATAGCAGAGGGTAGCCTTGAATTCCTGGTCCTTCTGCCTCTATTTCCCAAGTGCTAGGATTGCAGGTGTGTACCACTACATCTGGCTCTCCTTTTATAATTTAACATCATTTGTTCAATTAACCCACTGAATTTGATAAGGGATCCACATTCCAGCAACTTCTTAACTGAAGACAGTATATTGTAACTACTGTTGTTATTCCCTCACATAATAGAAAAAAGTATCAAAAAATAGTAAATATGATTGAAGGTTAATAATTAAGATGTGTTCAAAACTATCTAGGGACCAAACACTATTGCCACAAAGTTAGAATTAAATCAATATTTTGAATACCTATCTGAACATTTATTCAATTTTTCAGATTTATAGAGTTTTGTAAAGAAGAGATTTTAAAAGATAATTTATGCCTGCTTGGTTTGCAGTATACACATCACTAGGATTTCCAGTATTTGAACTGAACTGAAAAAGTAATTTTAAAGCACATGAGCAGCAGATAAAGTTGGAATAATTCTCAAATCATAGAAACTGTAGTCCTGCATAGATTCCTCAACAGTATTTTACACTTATATGTAAGTACATATCTAAATTTTGAATGAGAAATATTATGACTCTAAGAATAAATTTTAAGAACTTGATGAAAATCTCATTGCAAATAACATACTATGAATGAGTTACAACAGGATTCCAAGACCATATTCTACTAACACTTGAAAGTCATGCACAAATGATAAACAAACTGAAGAAAAAATTTCTTAAATTTGACAACATAACACTAAATGATTATTTAGTTTAACAGAATATATATAAGAAACAACACAACTAAATAAATTTAAAAATTTTAAACCATAGTTAGAACCTGTAATTTATGTAATCTCTCATAAGCAATCCACTCATTGGTCATTAATAAGGAATATTTATTTATAATGCCTAAAATGTTTTAGTCACTCTCAATATGGAATCATAGGAACTTGTTTTGCTTTACTGTTTAAAGCCTATGAAAGAAACAGATCAAGAAGACTACAAAAGAGTGTGGAGAATAGCTCAGTTGACATAGTTCTTGTGCAAGGATGAGGGTGTGAATTCAGATTCCCCAGCACCCACGTAAAAGCCAAGCATTGTAGTGTATTCTTATAATCCCAGCTCTGGGGTAATGGAGATGGGATCCCGTGAGGATTACTGGCTAGATGGGCTTGCTGATTAGTGTAGCCAAATCCAGAAGCTCCAAGTGAGAGACCCTACATAAATAAATGAGGTAGAGGATGCTTGAGACAGACTTCCAACATAAACCTCTGACCTTCACACACATACACATTCATGCACACTCACATGTGCCCACACACACATACGAACACACATATACACATCACACATACATACAGTTCAAAAAGGGAATATTGCAAAATTTAGAGTACATCAGTTACTTGTGATCATCCAAATAATGCATTAACTACAGAAGTTCACAAATATGAAAACATTTGATCAAGTTGCTAACATCAATAAATGTTAACAACTGGTAAGCTTTCTGAAAACCTTTTTAAACGACAATAAAGCGTAACAAAGACTGCATAAAATCAAAAGGGGAGGAGAAAAGAAGATGGTGTGACAAAATTTTGGAAGCTGAAAAGCTACTGAGTGGTAACTAAGAAGAAAGTAGTTCAAATCTATGGTGTAATCGGGTGACTGTCAGAAGCATGGTGAGTCTTACTAAAGAAGCCCAGAAGTCCCCTGAAAATGGAGGTAAAGGTGGTGCTACAAGTAGCCAGGCTGATTAAGAGATTGTATGAGAAAAATTTAGATTCTTCAAAAGACCACCATTGTACTGCACATTGGAAAACTGCCCTCCTCCCATTCTGGCAAAAGAAAAGATATATAAGTCATAGAATTTTTAATTCATTTTCCAGGTTATATTGCATAATTTAAAAACCACAGAGAAGCTGTCTTCTACATACTGGCCATAATCAAAATATGCTTAACATAATTATCAAAAATGGGGGTTTCATAATAGGAATAAGATATGATTCATATCACTTCCTCTTGGTTTTCATTGGCCAAAATGTCACAAGGGCTCAATTAACTTCAAATTGAAGAATGAGAAACAGATATATTTGTGGAAGCATTAATGCTCAATACACTGTACTCATCTTGATATCAGACAGAGCTAAAAGTAGAAAAACTGGGCTGGAGAGATGGCTCAGTTTTAAAGGTGCTTGCTTGCAAAGCCTGATGGTGCAAACCTGATGGTCCTGGGTTTAAGTCCCCAGTTCTCATGTAGAAATAGATGCACAGAGAAGCCCATGTGTCTTAGTAAGTTCGTTTGCAGTGGCAAGAAGCCCTGGAGCACCCATTCTCTCTCTCTCTCTCTCTCTCTCTCTCTCTCTCTCTCTCTCTTTCTCTCTCTCTCTTGTCTTTCTCTCTGTGTCTGCCTTTTCTCTCTCTCTCTCTCAAATAAGTAAAGAACTTTAAAAGCAGGAAAACCTCACAAAACTGGGAATATCAAAAGACAGAAAAGTCTATCTACTAAATAATTTCCTTAAACCCCTTTCTTCACTCAACAAGAATTATTACATCACAGATTTTCCACACTAGTGAGAATACAGAAGCATTCTTCTCTGGGGTAAACTACTAGTCCATGAGAAACTATTGATATATACAACCAGTTGCAGGTTCCCAAAATAAATGATCATCTCAACCATCTTCTCTTCAGTAATGAGCCTTATAAACATAAAATTCTAACCAACTTTTCAGTGCCTCATTATGAAACAAAGATCACCAGGCATGTTTTTAAGTTTTTACCATGAAAAGAAAAATGAAATCAATAAGGTAGATGAGACTTTCATATATATGTACACATATGTACACATAAATATGCATATTTATATATTAAAGGCTTTCAGGAAATATGAGAAGATATTAAATAATTAAAACAAAAATAGGAGATTATGAAATGGATTCAAAGAAGACATTTTTAAATGAGTCTGAGACTGAAAATAAAAATGCCATATGTAATAATCATTATATGGGTAGAAGCATAAAACTAAAACTATGGATTAGGGGTATCATTTAAGAAGAGGATGTAAACTTCTAGGAACCATTTTATAGTAAAGTAGAGAAAAAGAATTTCTTAGATAAAACTGGGAAAACACATAGACAATTGTGAGCAAAATCACCTACTCTATGTTCTAACCAGTACTTTCTGTTCACCTACAGTACTGTGCACTTATGAAACACATGTTACAGAAGCCAAGTGGGGATATAATTTTAAGACAGTATAAATGATAACGGAAAATGCTATAGAATGCTCAGAAAATAAACTTCTCAAAAAAGAGAAACTTGGATTTGCCAATTAAAAACATCACTGACTTGAGAGTGCATATTCTGTATAGGTAGATTTTTAAATGGCAAATTGAGGGAAGGAAATTAGGAAAAAGAAATTACAACTATAGACTGTGGGAACAGGGAGGAGGGAAATAGGGATACCACCATAAGACTTGCTCATGCAATGTATCTAATTATTTACAATAAATATGGGGGGAAAGCTTAACTGTCAGACACCAGAGACACCAGCTAAAGGAAATCCTTATTTGAGGAATAGATTTGCTGTTATACAGATAGGTTAAGAATACTTGCAGATCATGAGGAAATGTGCAGCAGATAGAGACCTTCAACACATTCTTCTAATAGCTCAGGTGTTTCTTCTTCTCATTAAAATATTGCTTGCTTGAATACAAAATCCATTTTTATCTAGATGTTCGGTCCTATAAATTAATGCACTGCTTATTTGAATCTAATGACAAGTTATAGCATATTTTATACTACCTTAAAATCAAGTGTATTATTGATTCTCACAGATACATTTTACAGATCAGTACCTTAGGTTTATAGAGGGAAAATAATTTGCTCCAAGCTAGTAGATAGAACCTTATACTTCAACATTAATTATGTCCTCTTATTCCTCTATGAATGATATTCCAGAATGTAAGATCAACGAATTCCAAGATCAGATTAATGTTAACTCTTCTTATCTAGACATAATATACATATAAAGAAAAGTATGAAATTCAGGGGCTGGAGAGATTGCTCAGCGGCTAAGGTGGTTGCTTCCAGAACCTAAGCAGGTTCAATTCCCCAGAACCCATATAAACCAGATGCACAAAGTGGCACATGCATCTGGAGTCTCTCTCTCTCTCTCTCTCTCTCTCTCTCTCTCTCTCACTCTCTCTCTCTCTCTGTCTCTCTTCTTACACATAAATAAATAAAATATTTAAAAACAAAGAAAAGTGACCAATTGATAGGGAGGCTACTAAAAATCGAATCCTGGTAATCTAAAATTGTGTGTATTTGTTAACCTACACTGATCTCACTCTCCGATGGAGATTGTGTTTGTATCTTTCAGGATGCAGCGAGAGTGCTGGGGCTCATCTAACCCTACCAACCGACCGTAGGCCGATAGCTGAGATTCTGGCAAGAGAGGGGCCACC
>PVHP010004152.1:0-73148 GCA_004024765.1 Zapus hudsonius | reverse complement strand
GAAAAAAGTCTGGTTTATTATTATACATTAAAAGGCACCAATGCACCTTGTCTCTTCTTAGTTTAACATTATTTGGCCCAATACTACTCTATAACATTTACCTTCCACAGCATTGTATTGACAGCATTTATACTCCATGAAATCATTTTATTAATTACCTCTCTGTTTATTGCTTATATGTTCCAATAGAATGAAGGCTGTTTGGTGTGGTTCTGAGTTCTAAACACCTAGAACCATTTTTGGCCCACAGTAGGCACAAAATAAATATTCATCAGATAAAAAAAAATCAGAGTTAGAAGAACCCCTGTATTTAGTGGACAAAGAGTTAAATTTAAGGTTATTGATTCTATCCTAGTATAATTTCACTTTCCAGGAGAATTTGACTTAACTTGCCATCCCCTTTATGATGAGCCATGTTTTCCACTGGGTTCCACAGCATGATAGTTATACCTGATCACTTTCATCTCTTCTCCCAGCTCTTCCTCTTCACTCTAAACTTTGGAGGTCTTCAGTGTTCTGCTGTAATGCTCTTCTCTATTATATTACTGTTAGGTTACACACCATCATTTATTTCTTTAGCTTGAACGACCCCACACATAAGGATGCTTTTTGGGATATATAGCCTGCCTGCCTGGGTGTCTTCTGGAATATTTTTGATGGATTTCAGACATGAATCTATCACTGCCTGCTTGATATTTACTTAAATGTCTCACAACTTCCTCAAAATTAACTTTAACTGAAACTTAAACTTTCATCCAGCCACCCCCACAAACAGAGTCAGCCAGCCAAAAAAAAAAAAAAACTGAACAAACAAAGCAATAAACAAAATCCGTCCTTTTCTCATCTTAATACTTTCTTAAATGGTCCCACCTCCCACTCAGTGGCTTAGATCAGAAATCTAGGAGTCATTCCTGAGTCATGCCTCTGCTCTACTCCCAGAGCTACTTTATGTGATTCTTGCCTCGTTTCTACCACCAACACCTACCTGAGAATTTTATTATATTTTATTATATTTTCCTACTTTATTTATTTTTCCTACTTTACTGCTGCTAGATTTCCCTTCACCTGTAACAATGTCTCAGGATTATAGATTCTAATCTTTTTCCATTATGTTTTACCCAATGACCATGAATCACATCATGTCACTTCCTTAGTTTAAAGCTCTTTTTGCTCCACAAACCTAACCGGGACACATGCAGCTCTGAAGGACCTCATCTAAGTCTTACTTCCAGTTCCTTCAGTTTTCTAGCTCTTGACAGCACCTGAACTTTCAACCATGTTTTATGGATGAAATAGAGCTGAATTCTCATCCATTCATGTCTCAAATTAGGAGAATCTTGAAGTTTTCCAGGTAGAGATTTCCTTTCCAAGATGATTCTGCTGCACTCTCTTCCTCTCAGGCTATGTTAACTTGAAAGTTTAAATTGTGGTAAACATTAGAGTTCTTCATTGGATAGATTTTGCTTCCATCTGATCTTGTTGTAGGGATGAACAGCTGTATCTTTCTAGATTTTTAAGTGACCATATGACTTGCTTTGCATACTCAATCAAGCAGAGCAATAGCTACAATGAGCAGAAACTTAAATGCAACCATTTGCCACTATCATTCCCACTAGTATGGAGTCTATTGGAATATGTTGAGACAAAACCTTTGTTAAATGAAGACTGTCAGTGTATTAGTGACCTTCTCATTATTGTGAATGAATTCCTGAACAGAAGCAAGTCAAGAAAGCAAGCAAGCATTTCTTCTGGCAGCAGGAGCCTGGCACATCACATTACAGTTCATAGGAAGCTGATATGATTAGGTGGGAGAAGACTATAAAACCTCAAGGTTCACTCCCAGGGATCCATTTCCTCCAGAAAGGCTGCACCTCCTCTACCTGGGAACCAAGTATTCAAACTCATGTTCCTATGAGGGACATTGTATACTCAAACACTGAAGGAGAAAGGTTTGTAGACATTTCACGAAGAAATGCATTGAGCAAGTTACATGAATGGGAAAAGGTTCGTGCCAATTTGGTCAATGAGATTTTGGAGGTGCTCATTATTGCAGCATAATCTAGCCTACCTTGAACAATATGCGGTCTGACTTCCTTCTTTATTTCTTTTTTTTTCATTAGAGTGTCAAAGTTTTAGGAACAGGATCCATACTCGTATAACTCAACAATAAATATTTAAGTCTCCTAGAAAGTCTAGGGTCACATGAGTCCTTCCTTCATCCATAATGAAATGTTGGCACACTCAGTCTTGTGCAAGAAACCACAACTATTATGAGTTTATGAGTATAAGGTTATGCCATGTCCACATCCTCCAGCTCTTACAATTTTTCCTCTTTCAAGTTGTTCTTGAGGTTTGGAGGCAGTTTTATAGATGCTCCCTTTAGGGAAAAGCACAAAATATTCACTTATTCTAAGCACGGAGGCCACATAGGCATGTCTGCTCACTATCAAAAGCAACTTCAATGTCAAGGCTGAGAGCAACATGAAGCTCTGGACATGAAATATTGAAAAAGCAGTTTTTCAGGCAAGCACCTTAACCAGTGAACCATCTCTCCAATCCTCATAAGCAGAAGTCCAGAGACCCCTAAGCACAACAATAAAGCAGCCTTCATACTTACCCACCACGACTCAGGGAATTGAACTGAAGAGGGGACAGAAAGATTGTGAGAGCCTTGGTGGGGAAGACTATCCAGAGACACGCCCCCCCTCAGTAACAGCATACTAGGGCCGTCTGAACCGATATGACTCCTAGGCTATCCATGGTCCCCAGCCCCAAGGACTGATCCAGACTGCCCACTGAGGAGGATATCCAGCTAAGTGGGGATGGGGAAGAGGGGCATTGGGGAACTGGGGATAACAACTCATTGTTTGCCCATTAAATAATGTAACTCATTATGGACAATAAAAAATAATAACAAAAAAGTAGTTTTTCAACCTGTCCATTTGGCATAATAAATAGGTACATGGCACAATATATACTCTAAAATGGGTTTTAAAAATATTTTTTATAGTCATCATTAAGAGATTTAAGTGTCATTTGTTCTGGCATTTTCAAATGCACTTTGCTTTAGTTTGACCTTGTCCAATCCATAGTTGTGCAGAAGTCAGAGTTGTTTATACAGTATATAATATTTCCTTTGTTTTATATGCTATTTTTGCCAATATTTTTCTTAGCTAATGTTTCTCACAGAATTTGTATACCTAGAGACCAGTCTTGACCAGAAGAGACCACGTTATCAGACTGTTACCTTATTTACTTTATTATATATTTTAAGCCATAATTATAAGTTGTCTGGATTAATAACACTCCAACATAAATGTCAAAAAACCCCACAATATTGTACTGTGTCCTAATGCCACAGCAATGCTGGAGTTCTCAGAGTAAGTCAGCAAGCATGAAGAGAGAGAAGATTTATCTTCACAGATTAGTTTACTAACTGCCAGGTCAATTGAGCTACTTGCCTTGGCAGCTGCACTTATCTGCCACCAGGGGGCAAAAGTTTACGAGAGTAGCCAAATTTTAAGCTTTTTCATAGCTTATGTAAGGACTTTCCAGAGGAAGACATGGTTTTAGAAAGCTTGAGGGTTGTAAACCTTCTGAATAGGACGTATAATTGATGATCATTTAACATAACATTGCCATTTTTACTCATGATTTTATCAGAATTAAATAGGTAGGATCAAATTGTGACGAAAAGATAGAGGAGAAAAAGTAGTAATCACAAAACTTGGGGAACGTTTTGAACCTGACTGTATTATAGTTGATCAATGCCACCTTGTCTTGGTCTCTCAAAGTTTCCTTTCTGCCCTGTGTTGTCCCATTTCCTGAGACAAAAGCAGGTTCCTCACCTCTTTCTATATTAGGATGAGCTTTTCTATCAGAGATGCATTCTGAGAGGTAAAGATTACCCTTTGTCTGTAACAGGAATATGTACTTACAAAAACTTGGGATGTGAATTAACTTACTTTCTTGTGTGAATAAAAGAATAATAGTATATATTTCACTATAGGAAAAGAAGAATGATAAATGCCAACGTGTTTTGTAAAATACCATAGTCTACAGTTTTTATTAAAATAGCAATGTGTTAAATATAGGGATAATAATAATTACCTATCAAGCTCGTGGAAA
Organism: Zapus hudsonius; assembly: GCA_004024765.1. Taxonomy (NCBI): domain Eukaryota; kingdom Metazoa; phylum Chordata; class Mammalia; order Rodentia; family Dipodidae; genus Zapus; species Zapus hudsonius. The sequence continues at coordinate 69,020 of PVHP010004152.1, read as the reverse complement.
ATTGGAGAAAACTAATGAGATTATATTTATAACACTTGTAGGCTTCTTCACAAATAATTAGTATGTAATGCCATGCATAATTAATGATAGCTTATTTGCTTTGTATGTGTGCTCATTCAGAGAAGCATTATCTTTTACTGTTTAGCTAAACATGAATTTTAAAAATGATCAGATTGGGAAATAACCATTGATTTGATAGACCACATGCTTGCACAAAACAATAGGATTTTTAGGATGTCATATTTATTTTATAGCTTAGACTTAATATCTAGTTCCTGTCTATTTTCCCCAAGATTATATGAATTTACTGCAGGTTGTCACAGCTGCTTCATAATGCATAGTAGAAGTTGAAGTTGATTGTTAATCCTATTCAAGTAACCAAATTAAATTGCTATTTTAGGGAAAAGAAATGTGCATTAACTGGAAGAAAACTTTCAAGTACTATAGCAACTCTGTATAATTGTGGTCAGTAGGGAGTTGCTAATTTATGAAGAATTAGCAAAGGAAGCATTGAAAACTCCTTGTTTGTAGTTCTGAAAGGAATCTTTTTCTTTTCTTTTTTTTTTCCATTTTTCCACTGGGTTAGTGTTGTAGTCAGTTTCACATTGCTGGGATGAACATCCAAACCATACACAGTGTTTGGAAGGATGAGATTTACTTCAAGCTTACAGATCCAGGGGAATTTCACCAAATGGTAGAAGAAGCTGGCTCCCATTCATAAATGCAAGCAGGGAAGCACCACCAAGCAGCCACCACCACAAGCCGACACAGCCAGAGCTCAAAACCTCTCTGCATACCTTTAAACTGGAATTCAGATTTACCCTCAGTGACAGACTGCTAGGAGTCTACCTGTGAGGGGCTGAAGCTGCAAAATCAATTTTAATGAAACAACTGAGTCTGTGGGGAGCATGCATTCAAACTACCACAGTTAGCATCTTCTTTTTTGAGCTTATAAATTATAGGATGCTTAATAGATATTGTGGTAGTTTGAATGGGTGTCCCCCAATAGATTCAAGAGTACATTTAAGTTTGTGATTTGTCTCCAGTCTTCTGGCTGGAGGAGCTGTCACCTTGGCCTGGCCTCCTAGGCTCCAACCCTAAGGTGTGTCTAAGGGTGGATCTAGAATTCCATCCATAGGTATGTAAAGAGCAGTCTAGGTTCTGCAGAGCTTACTGTTTGCTGATGTTTCTGTGATGCTGGGGTTGGGTTTCTCTCTCTTCGTGGATCTGTGGGGCCAAACTCCTTAACCGTTATGGAACTTCCCTTGGATCTATAACTTCAATAAATACTTTCCTCCTCAAACCATCCCTGGTTTGGAGATTCATCCCAGCAGCATGAGGCTATGACAGATATATTATTTGCAACTATCTCCCTCCAATCAATTGGTGCAGATTTTTAATAGGGGTTTCCCCCTAGATTATGTTCTACTTGTATCTAAGATTTTTTTTGCCTAAATTAAAGATATGAGGATTTCTTTTCTGTGTTAAATTCTCAAAGTTTTTCAGTCTGAGATCATACACTTTGGCATATTATCTATTTTGAGTTAATTTTATGTATGGTATGAAGTAAAGCTCTATTTTTATCTTTTTACATATATGTATCTGATTACTTTATTGCCATTTGAAAAATGCAGTTTAATTCTTCCTTTCCATCATGTGTTCCTTTAATTTACACTGTCTTAGTCCCTGGCTAGCACTTCAAAGTGAGATTGAGTAGAAGAGAGCAGAGTGAACATATTTACCTGTGTTCAGTCTTAGAGAAAGCACTCAAATTCTCATCGGGAAATAGAATATTAGCTGCAAACTTTTCCGTGTATATCCTTTATCAGGTGGGGGAAATGATTTAATATCTCTAGCTTAAAGTTTTTAAAAATTAGACATTTTTCTTTCTTTTTTAATTGTCCATAATGAGTTACAATATTTAGTAGGCAAACAATGAGTTGTTATACCCAATTCTCCACTGCCCTCCCCTCCCCACTCCACTGGATAACCTCCTCCATGGGTCGAAATTAGACATTTTTCAAACAATTGTATTTCTATTGAGATTTGTATAGTTTTGTCCTCTATTCCAATAATATAGTTGTGATGGTTAAGCTTTGTTGTCACCTTGACCTTTCAAGTGATCTCTGAGGATGTTCACAGGAAGGCAGCCTCTCAGTAGGGGGCAGGATATAAGGAAGCTCAGGAGAGCTAGAAGTAAACATCCTTTCCTGTGTGGGCAGTGCAGGAAGGAAATTCCAGAGACTCAGGAAGTCATTAAGTCTGGGATAGAACTGCAAGACCCCACCCTAGGGCTATATAGAGGTGAAATAATTCACTTTTTGGCCCTCTCTGCCTGTTTGCTCTTCCCTGTTCTGCATGTGTGGTATAGGTGGTGGATTTTTCTCTCTGCTTGGACCTGTGAAAGGGGAGCAGCCTTTTTTGCATTCTTGAAATTCCCCTGTATCTATAGCTGCAAATAAATCCTTTCCTCCCAAAAACTGTGCCTGGTTTGAAGATTCATCCCAGTGGCATGTGGCTGACTGCGACAATAGTAAAATACTTTTTAAAAATAATAATTGCTTTCATAATAAGCTAATCTTGCATTTGTAGAACTAGTTCTATATTTTCATGTAAAATAATTCTTTTACCTGATTATGGCAGTGTTGTAGCAGAGCTTGGCAGACTGGTGACAGTTTGAAAATTCTAAATGCAGACAAAACTGTGGACTCTAAACTGTGGACTTGGCTTGTGAACTTTTAAAAGAGAAAGAGAGAACACTCTTGGAACTAGGCTACTGTCAGAAAGGATGGCTGGATTTTTCAGCCCATGCCCATAGGGTTTGATGAAGGTTGAATTAAAAAAGCAATAGGCTGGTGTGCTTAGTGGAAGTATAGTACAGAAAGACATGAAAGATGTACAGTTTATCACAGGAGAATTTCAAGCAAATTTGAAGTTTCAGGCACAGAGACTGGTTGTTGGTTACTTAAGTTACAATTGTCAAGGAAGAATATTACCACCAAGGTAGTAGGCCATCTGTTTTGCACTGGAACAATAGAAATGATGCCCTGAGGGTGGACCTTGGAAGGCTCAAATGAGTAGGAATACAAATTCTTTTGAAAGGAGCTAGCTTGAAGGAAGACTGGTAGAGTATCTTCTTAAAGGTTAAGATCTAGTTCCCCTCTAGATTAACAAATTTGGTAGCCCACCTGGTACTTTGGAGTATAACAAATGCTGGAAAGAAAGGGTCGTTGGATGTGCAACACTGTGTTTTGGAAATTGCCTCTGTGCAAAGTGAATCAGGGAAGTAAGATCATTGTATGGAACAATGAGAATGGTTTGCAGTGAAGAACCAAAGATGTTTTGAGTATACCAGGACTATGGAACAGCTACTCTGGAGGGTTAGAACTGAGTATTTTCTGGGTTGGTCAGTCCAGTTAAAGGGGTAAAATTGGAATCCAGAGGCTTTTGTCACTGCTTATGTATGTTAGACTTGAACTGAAGATGATTAATGTTGACCTGATGGTTATTTATTTAACATCAATCTAGTCTTATTATGCCTTTTTACAATGAAAATGTTTACTCTGCACCATTATGTGTTTGACGTATATAACCTGTGTTTTGATCTATACAGGGCCCACAGTTAAGAGGCAGTGTTAAAACTGAGAGGTGACTTTTGAACAATATTAAAGTTGGTAAAGAATACAATGACTTTTGAAATTGGACTGAGTGCAATTTGCATTGTGAGATGATCATGAGTCTATGGGGACTAGAGGTGAAAAGTAGTGATTTGAATGCAAATCAATATCTCCCATAGCCAGAGGAATTTTTGATTAAACTTGCAACATAAGTCTTCAGCAACCTGTTGGAGGAGATGTCATTGGGCAAGGATCTTTTAGTCCTTAGTCCTAAGGTGTATAGAGAGCCAGTTTGAGCTCTGTTTTTTTTTGTGTTTGCTGACTATTGGTGGTGTTTCAATGCTATGGTTCTATGGAGATAAGTCAGTTTCATCTGCCACTCTGGATTTTGTAAACCAGAAATAAACCCTTTCCTCTCATAATCTGTTTCTGGTGAGATGTTTGTCCCATTCATAAGAAAGTAATTGCAACATGGAGCATATAGAGTCATCCCTGTGTCAGAGTCATTTAGTGATTAGCTCTTAATTATCCACGGGCTACACCTTAATGTGTTGAGCATGTAAGAATATTTCTTTATTTCTTTATTGTTAATAAGAAACTCTGTATGAACAAGCCTTGTGTTGGCATTCCGATTTTCCTCCTCCCTACCCCTAATCCACTGATGGGTACCCTCATTTCCCTCCTCAATGGGATAGCTAGAATACTTCATGGGATGGAGGGCTATGAATTATGCAAGCAATAGAAAGGGTTTTTTTTTTGAGGGGGGACAATGCTTCTGGCTATTCTCCCCATCATGACTCTTACAATCTTTCCATCCCCTCTTCGGAAAAATTTCCTGAGCCATGGTAAGATATTTCTTTTGTGTATGAATCTACTTGGATTGGGAAAAGTATTTGAAGTTAGGTAGTTTATAATTTGACTTATTCTTATTTTCTGCCTATCATGTTTCTTGTGTCTGCAAACAGTCTCATGTGTACCCTTGGATGTGAGGCTGTCCAGCAATAAGCTCTTGAGTTATGTCTCAGTCACAACCTATTATGACTTTATTTTTTAAAAATATTAATTTGTGAGAGAAGGGAGAGTAAAAGAGAAGTGTGGACACACCAGGGCATCTGTATTGCAAATGAACTCTAGATACATGCATGATTTTGTACATCTGAATTTACATGAGGTAGTAGGGAATTGAACCTCAGGTTATAAGGCTTTACAAGCAAGTGCCTTTAACCACTGAGCAATCTTTCTAACTCCTTATAATAACTTTCTAGTTTTTTGGATAATCCTGTCAATTTTCTGGTTGCATGACTATGGTTGATTTTAAGAATGTCCAAATTATTGATCTGAGAATTTTATATAACCTTTAATTTGGCAGGAGTAAATACAGTATTCTGACATCTGAACATCCCAAGAAGTTAAAATGTGGCCTGGGGAGATAGCTTAAGCAGTAAAACTTTTCTCACAAGCATGAAGACCTGAATTTGGTTCCAAGCACCCATGTAAAAAATGCAATGTGGTGGCATATACCTGTAATCCCAGTGAGGGGAGGCAAAGACAAGTAGAAGAACCCTGGCCCAACTGGCCCAGTAATCTAACCTAAGTGGAAAATTCCAGGCTTGTGAGAAATTCTTTCTCAACAAAAAGGTGAGTGTTGCTCCTGTGGAGGACAATAAAGACTGTTCTCATACACAAGCACACTTGCAAACATGTACACCTGACCCCCTCCCACATTTATATACAAAAAGAAAGAAATTAAAATGTGAGGTGACATTGCCTGTATTTATCCATATATCTATAATTTTTGAATGATTTACTTCTTGTGCATTTCTGAGTCTAGATATTTTATAAATTCTTTTCCACCTGAAGAATATGGATATTTTTTGCAGAGCCAGTTTATTTATGAATTTTATCAGCTTTTTGTATTGAAAGAACTTTTTAGCTGCTTATATTTATGAAGGATATTTAAAAAATGCTGGATATATAATTCCAAGTTGATAATTTTGCTTATGTCATCAGTATATTAGACTGTTGCTCTACTGTCATAGTTTCCTGGTGCTAACAGGAAATCTGAGGACATTATTATATGATTTACCCTGTGTGTTGGCTGTTTTGTCCCTTCTAGTGGATATTAATACTTTCGATCTCATTACTATATTTTAGCATTTTGATTGTGATATGTCTTTATGTAGTTTTCTTTGTAGCTACCCTCTTTGTAGTTCATTGATCTTGAACCTAAAGTTTATATGTTGCATTACATTTTTAAGATTCAGTGATAATTTGTTAATTTATTTTTTCTGTGTCCCTCAAGGAATTGCTTGTATGTTAGACTTTTGATAATGCCCTATATGTTACTGAAAATAATTTTATTTTATCTCTCCATGGTTGAATAGTGTTTTTATCACTAATTTTTCAAATTAACTTTTTAAAAATATTCTGCTTTTGTGTTTAATTTGTTACTAAGATATCTAGGAATTTCTTTTTTACAAAGAAGTTTTAACCTTTGAAGTGCTTTTGTATAAAATTTTTCACATTTCTTTCTTCATCGTTTGAATATTTGAATCTTAAGCTGACGAACTATACTGACAATAGCTATTTAAAAGTCTTGCTTTCTAAGGTGTGCCCATTGGTACTATATGGGCAGAGGGTAACTAAACATTTTCTGATTGAACTTGATACCTTGTCCTCAGGAGGTAATTGATGCCTGGGACTGTAAACCTAGTCAAAAAAGGTGGGAGACTTAACTCGTGGTACCCCCATTCCAAAAGTGTGCTAGCTGCCTCCAGCAGCAGCCTGAGGAGAAAAAAGGCAACTGAATAAAAATTATTGTCCAAGCCTTGGATAGTGAGCTTGGAAATTATGTAGCTCAGACTTCTTAGGTAATTGTTCCTTTCTTGCTGCATTGAAAGTCACCATATATAATCACAGAAGAATGTTCAGTCATAGAACTAGCAGGTGCTTCTTCTGTGCAGAACTCCCTCTGTGCACATTCTAACCACCTCAAATTTCATGTACTCTCATTCCTGACTCCTTAGTTCCCCTGCCTCTGCCAATGTTCTCTGCTTAGAATTTATCTTCCATACCATGGTCTAAACAGTGCTTTCAGGCACTGGCAGATGTTTCCACAGTCTTCCGAGGCTCTAAGCACAGCCCTATACTTCCTATTTTCCAGTGTCAGATCCAGCTTCATAAATTGTTTTCCATTTTTTGTTTGTTACTAATGAGAGGACATTCTTAGTACCACTTACCTCTCTCTCTCTCTCTCTCTCTCTCTCTCTCTCTCTCTCTATATATATATATATATATATATATATATATATATATATATGCAAAGCTGCAAGATTCTTAGTCCTTACAAACTCTGCATATGAGTGAAAAGTATGCCTTATATTTATGTTGGAAGCTTCATATACACCTTATTTCTTAGTTGAAAGTGAAGCCAGAAAGCCATTTTTTTCTGTTGTTTTTTCTTGTGGTAGGATCTCACTGTAGCCCTGGCTGACCTGGAATTCACTATGTACTCTTAGGGTGGCATCAAGCTCACAGCAGTCCTCCAAACTCTGCCTCTCAAGTGCTGGGAAAAAAAGGGCTGCACCACCATACCTGGCTCAGAAACCAATTTTTAAATATTGTCACTTAATATCCGATGGGGTAAATACAAGTGTTACAGTCAGCTTTCTAGTTGCTGTGCAGAAAGAACCCAAATAAAAGCGGCTTGTGGAGGAATGGGTTTCTTTGGCTTACAGACTCAAGGGGAGACTCCATCCTGGCAGGGAAGATGATGGCATGAGCAGAGGGGTGGACATCACCTCCACCACAGCACTGAAAACAATGGCAGGAAGGTGTGCCAAATACTGGTAAGGGGAAGCTTGTTTATATTCCCCATAAACCCACCCCCAACAACACAGCTCTAGCGAGGTTCTAATTTCCGAACTGCCATTAGCTGGGGATTGAGCATTCAGAACACATTCATTTGTTTTAGTCAGGTAAAAATGATCATTCCCTAAAACTGCACATGCCAGGAATAAGTTAGGTATTGATCTATAAGAATTATTTAATGAATGCCAAGTTAATGAATAGCAATGCATGGGAATGGGATCAAGCTGTTGATTTCTGATTTGGAGGACTAATATTATGTACATTGTCTTGTTGCTATGTGAAACTTTTATAAAAGGGGGTGAGCAGTGTGGAAGGGGGTGTCCTTTAGAATTGTAATCTGGAAGAGGGTTTCAAGAGCGCAGTTCCAGTGTGATGCACTCAGCTGATATTTCATAGGTGCAGTTGTCTTTCATGCCACTTATTACTAAGTCACTTAGCATAAAGAGGAGGGAAGGAGCAACAACTAAATTAACTTTTTTCTTTAGTATGTTTCTTAAATTAACACGTTTAATTATGAGAACAACTATCCATGGAACATGCCATCACTATTTTAAAATAACAAGGTGAAATCTTAGCAGAATATTTGTGTGAGCTGGTGAGGAATGAAATGGCCACATCTTCTATTAATGGTTCATTTCCAAAAAACAAGAGTTTCATAAATTTAATCTTTTTGATTTAATGTTAGAGAAGACCCAATTGTACAGGGAGAAAATAGGAAGAAGAAATTGTTGACATTCTAGTCCCATTACTATGTTTTTGAGCTAAGCAATCTTACAGTAATTTGAATTATATTTTTTTACTATTTTTGGAACCAGATTATTTAAACAAGTAATGTCCAAATGCCCTATTATCTACAAACAAAACTTCTTGCATTTTAAAAATACATGCCAATTTATTTAACGGCCTGTGAAAATTTATGCCTCCCATCTGTGAAGATAAAAGGCATTATTTGTCTTCAGGCTGCTTCTCCTTAAGCACATTCTCCAGAGAAGCAGTTCAAGTTTTGTGCTTCAATGTTGATAGTCTGGATGGTTAGTTGGAGTATCTGAGTTGGCAATATACTACTGTCCTCAAAAATAATTGAGGGATCAAGCCATCCACTTGTCATCAGCTGAAGAGTTTCAGAGAGAAATGAGATAAAGAACTCCAGCTTTTCCCTAACAGTCCTTACCTGGGATTTCAGTCCACAGAGCAGCCACAGCCTATCCTCAAGGCCAAACTCATACAGTATAAATATTCAAAGATCTAACCCATGACTGCTTCTGCCAAAATCTTTTACCTAATAATTCATTTGCTTTTGTTTTTAGAATTCCAACAGTCTTATAAATGCTACAAAAAAAAAAAAGACAACTATGAGGAAGACCCCTTTGGGGAAACCAAAGAAGTTATTTATCTGTTTCCTATTTCTCTCTCCCAACCACTTATAAAATTCCATCAATTTTCTTCTCATTCTTCCTATTTCATTTCTTTCTCTTCCCAGAAGTCATATTCAGACTATTATTGCTTTTTTCTTAAAGTGTAACTGCCTCCTAAATTGTCTCTGTGGTTCCAAAATTTTCTTTTCATCATCTAAATGATGTCTAGGTAATCCCCAGCCATCACTTTCATCATGTGAGCTTATCTGCTGAGGACTCTGGTGATTCAAGTACCCTCAGCCTGTAAGTTCCCAGAGGGCAGGTCTACAAACCAACTCCCTGGAACAGTGTTTGTTACAGTGCAGAATTCCATGATTATAGCATTTACTTTCTTATGACTGGAACAAAATGCCCAACTAAAAACAGGTTATAAGAGGAAAGAGTTTGTTTTAGCTTATTGCTTTAAGGGGAAGTTTCATCCTGGTAGGGAACTTATGAAAGGATTGAACTGGAAGCCAAGGTCCCATCTCCACATCAATGGGAAGGAAATATTTTATCTACTAGGCTTGAAGTGGGGTTAAATATTACCCCAAAGTCCGTCCTAAGTGACTAACCTTCTGGGAAGGCTTTGCCTCCCAAAGAGACCATACCAAAGAGACCCAATGCCACCAGCTGTGGACCAAGTATTCAAAACACACGACCCTCTGATGGACACTTCATTCAAACCATCACAATACCCAGATATTGACAGGCCCAATCTTATGGAGATCTTGTGCAGATAATCACAGCTGCTGAGAGTTTGAGTGGAATGGTCTGTTGTACCCAGAGGACAGTATTACACAACAGTCTACCCCTTCTTCCAGTTCTTACATTCTTACTGCCCCCTCTCCCACATTGCTCCTTGCTTTTGTTGGGGGCAGTGATACAGATGTCCCATTAAGGCTGAACACTCAACACACACTTTTTCTCATCACTTTGACCAGTTATGAGTCTCTGTAGTAACCACTGCCTACTACAAAAAATAAACTTTGCATGTGTGGTGGAGCACAACTGTACTACCAGCACTCAGGAGGAAAAAGTAGGAGGATTGCCATGAGTTCAAGGTTGGCATGGAACTACAGAGTGAGTTTCAGGTCATCCTGGGATAAGTGAGACTCTACCTGGAATAAAACCAAAAGAAGAAGAAGGAGAAGGAGAAGGAAGGAGAAGAAGAAGAGGGAAAAGAAGAAGAAGAAGAAGAAGAAGAAGAAGAAGAGGAAGAGGAAGAGGAGAAAGAGGAGAAAGAGGAGGAGAAGGAATAGGATGAGGAGTTTCTTTGATCAAAGTTGACAGTAACAGAAAAATTTGGTTATAAACATAAATATTTAGAAGAAAAGTTCACACACACACACACACACACACACACACACACACACACACACACACACACACCATGTCCTTTTAGGAAAATACCAGCAGAAGCTTCCCCACTACTGCTATGACCTTCCCAGCCACAAGATTTTGATTATGTATATATTACCAGATGTGAGTTCCCTATTGTGCAGCAGAATTCAAATATAATCAGAGCCAATCAATTGTTCCTATAAACAAACAACGACTTTTAAAAATCAAACATCTAACACCATTAAACACAAAGATATACTAATTTGATACTTTCATGCTGAGGATGATGGTAGGAAAATATTAAAAACATTACATTCTATGATTGAACCATTGCATTACTATAAGAGCAGAAAATGATGTAAAGCAAAAACAAGAATAAAATTGTCCTAAATATTGATTGAGGCACATATTATGGTATATGGTTATCTTGAATATGAAGTGAGGTGCTTCAGGCAGCCTTCATTGGCACTACCTAGTGTGACAGCATGGGCTGTGCAAAGGGCTCAGGTGTGTGTTCAGACCAAAGCTGCAGAGCAATCATTGATGCAACATGGATGAGCACTGCTAGATGAACCTCATAGCACTACACATTGGATTTGAATTGTTTTTGTTCACAATGCATTCAGAAACCTTTTGTTGATGCTATATTTTTTTGTGATATCCACATTAATCTACATGTCCCCAACCGACAGTTTAAGAAGCTGTGGTTTAGATGAGTGTGTTTAATATCTGAAAATGAACTCTGAGTTACAAAACATAATGTTCTCTCCCCTTCTAAATGAAAGTCACAAAAAGCTGAAGGAAGGAATCATTGAAGTTTCAGAAAGCAGATCTGGCTGGTCATGTTTGTATTTATGTGGATCTTAAATTTACTTGAGAGCCTTAATTATCAGATGTGAAATAAAATCATCTACTTCTTCCATTGTCTTTTACAAATGGTACTGAAGCAGTCAAGTATGTATGTATTCATGTAAGACAAGAGAAAGATGAAAGGTAGCATTCACAATAGCATCTGGAGTATAGGTAGGGCTTCTTTTATACTAAAACATTATTGATAATACTATTATTTATAACTGTTAATCTCCCTGTAAAGATATGCAGCTATGCTATCCCATGCCAACCCAGCTCAAGCCAAAAGCAGATCAATCACTGAAGAAACAAGACTTATGCACTACAAACATCCTACATACACCACACCCAGCATCCAGCCCCCTCAGGGTGCCTTGTTTCAACCTAAATAGATAGCAAAAGTTCTCTGGCAGACACCTGCCAGGAGGCTATCAGGGTGATTCCTATAATCCACCCAGCTGGGATATGGTGGGGGAAGAGGAGCAAATAGACTGTTCTGGAACCCCCTGATCCCCAGCAGCAAGACACAGTGGTGATTACAGCCAGAGAAGATCTCTGACCTCCAAAGAATCTCACATACCAGCCACCAGACCAGAACTGCTGGCACACACATAACCTATGCAATTCACAGACTTGTGGTTACAATGCTGTCACTACCCAACTGGAACCCAAAACAGAACACTTACTGAATACCCTATAAGAGCCTATATTGGCTCCCTAATTAAGAAAATTAGACCTTTATTTAGAAATAGGAAGGCCCCAATGCAAAACAAACAAGATAAAATACAAAAAAAACCAACAAAAACAAAAACAAAAAACAAAAACCTCACAACACATCAAGCTGAGAGTACCTGACCAAGGCCCTCTAGTCCCACCATGGAAGTTGCCTCTGAAAATGGAAGGGAGACAACAGAATTACAATCTCAAAATGAGAGTAAAATAACCTCAGGACATAAGTGCAATGAGCAGGATCAAGATATTGGCTGAGCGAGAAAGAGGAAAAAACAACAAACAAACAAACAAACAAACAAAACAGCACATAAATGAAGTGGAACTCAATAGCACAAGCTTCACCATCAGACTTAACTTAATTGAGGAAAATCAGAGCGAATTCAAAAGAGCAATAAGCAAATTGAGGGTAAGCCAACAATGTGTGGAGCTCAATAACCCGCTGATTAAGGTCAATGAGGACATCACCAAATGCAAGAATGAATTCCAGGAAACATTAAGAGAAACAAAACTAGACTTGAAACTGGAACTCAACAAACAAAAAGATGGTGACTATGAAGAAAACATAGCAGAAAACAAAAATCAAGCAGAGCTATTAAAAGCCTGTTTACAATTCCTCAATACCAGAGTTAATAACCTGGATGACAGAATCTCAGACCTCAAAGACAAGACAGAAGAAATAAATAGGGAATCCAAAAACTTCAATAAATTTAAAAAAATTATGTGAAAAAATATGAGTGAACTCTGGGATACCCTAAAGAGACCAAACATCAGGATTATGGGGATATCCAAAGGAGAAGAAATCTAGGCCAAAGGCATAGAGAGCATATTCAACAAAATTACTGAAGAAAATGTTCCCATTCTTGCAAAAAAGAGGCTGGTCTAGGTACAAGAGGCCCATAGAACTCTAAACAGACAGGACCAAAGAAGGAACTCTCCAAGACATGTATTAGTCAAAATACTAAACATAGAAAGCAAAGACAGAGTGCTAAAAGCAGCAAGAGAGAAATCACTCATCACATATAAAGGCAACCCTATCAGAATTACCTCAGACTCCTCTTTGGAAACCATGAAGGCCAGAAAGCCCTAGAACAATGATCTTCAAGGCTTAAAAATTATGGCTGCCAACCCAAATTACTGTAGCAGGCAAAAATATCCCTCATTATAGATGGAGAAAGGAAAATGCTCCATTATAAAAGCCAGCTCTACAATTATATGAACACAAAGCCAAAATTACAGAGGATACTACAACAGATATTCCACACAGAAGGATCAAACAACAACCCTCAAGCACCCAATAGAAGATGAGCACCATAACCAAAATAAGTATTCTCATGATGACATATGAGGCATCAATGCAATAAACCCTCCACCATGACAAGGCTTAAAGCAAACCTAATAGTTATAACTTTGAATATTATTGGATTTAATTCTCCCATAACAAGACACAGGTTAATAGCGTGGATCAGCAAAATGGACCTTTCCATATACTGCCTTCAAGAAGCACACCTCACCTCTAAAGACAGAAACCTCCTCAGTGTGAAAGGATGGGAAATGATCGTCTAAGCAAATGGAAATAAAAAACAAGAGGGTGTGGCTACATTAATATCTGACAAAATAGACTTTAAACCAAAAGTAATTAAAAAGGACAATAAAGGACACTTTTTACTCATCAAGGGAATAACCCAACAAGAGGATATCACTATCATAAATATGTATGCACCAAATATAGATGTACCACATTTCATAAAGCAAAAGTTACTCAAAAATAAAACAGAAATAAATTATAACTCATCTTAGTAGGAGACTTTAATATACCACTATCATCTCTAGACAGATCATCTAAACAGAATATCAGCAGGGAAATAATAGATCGTAATAACTCCATAGATCAACTAGACCTAACAGATATCTAGAGATCATTCAATCCCAAGGCTACAGAATATACATTCTTCTCAGCAGTCCATGGAACCTTCTTCAAAATAGACCACATATTCGGACATAAAACATGCCTCAATAAATTCAATAAGATTGACTTAGCCCCTGCATCATACTGGACCACAACACATTAAAGCTGGAAAATAACAATGGGAGAAACAACAGATAATTCACCAACTATTGGAGATGGGACAATATGCTATTAAATAATATGTGGGTCATTCAAGAAATGAAAATGGAAATTGCAAAATGTCTTGAACTAAATGATAAAGAAAATACAGCAATGGTTGTCTCATTTAACCTATAATGATCTCACTTTCTGTTGGAGATTCTGTTTGTACTTTTCAGAAGGCAGTGAGAACTGTGGACAACCCAATTCCACCAACAGGACCAGAGATGATGGCTGACACCCAAGCAAGAAATGAACCACTCCTAAGTTACTATCTGGGGCCAAAAGGAAATGGGGAGATGAGCACGAGAACTACATCCACAGCAAGCCAGATAACCTTTGAAAGAGTAGTGGAGACATACACTGTGAATACCCATTATAGTCCAAAGCAGAAATCAGAGACTGTTAGGACTTCATCAGTAAAGCAAACTTAAAACTCACCCACCATGACCCATGAACTGTGCAGAAGAGGGAGCAGAAAGATGGGAAAAGCCATGGTGGAGACATTGTTCCCCCCAACAACAACACACAAAGAAAAAAACTGGCTACTTCTTCTATAATTCATAACCCCTTATCCCATGGACTGATACACCAGCAATCCTACTGAGGAGGGCCCTCAGAGTGTTGGGGACAGGGATGAAGGTGGTAGGAGTATCATCACAAGACTTTCTCATACTACATATCTAACTCTTAACAATAAGTTAAAAAAATTGTGAACTGTGTAGGCTTGGCTTCTGAGGGGAAGAAAGAGTTTTATCCATACTGGGCTAGAGGGAGTTTGTTTGAGAGGCTGGCTTTGTTTTTCCCACGTTTTAAGAATGTGATAAAGTTGATTTTTAAAGTAATGGTGGAACATAGAACAGAAAGATATGGCACAGAAAGAAATGGAAGTCTGGGGCTGGAGACTACATCCCTTTTCAGCTGCAATTGTTTTGAGACTACCTTTATTGAGATAAGGCCAGCTATTCCGTATTGGCTTACTTTGCAGGCATATCTGAGAAATCATTGCCCAGATCAGTATAATGAGGTGCTTTATGCCTATGTTTTCCTCTAGTAGTTCTTAAGGTTTAATGACCCTTTGCATTCTTAAATGAGCATTCATTGGCCTTTAAGACTTTGCTGTGGTTTCCTTCCTTCCTTCCTTCTTCCCTCCCTCCCTCCCTCCCTCCCTCCTTCCATCTCCCTCCTCTCTCTCTCTCTCTCTCTCTCTCTCTCTCTCTCTTCCTTTGGTTGTTGCTATCTCCACACTTAGCATCTTGAGTACTAGAGTCCCAGAAATTGAGAGACTCAGTTTTGAGTAAAATATTTATTATTTATATGCTTAGGGCTGAGAATATAAATCTCACAATGTATTCATCATATCTCTCCTTTATTGACTCTTATCTCATTCATTTATTCCTTCCTTTGCTCGTTCCCTCATATCCATTCTTGAGTTCATTTATTCCATTCAGGAAATATGTATTGAATTTGTTTAATTAGTTTATGTCTCTAGAAGGAGAAACTCAGTAGGAGACATAGAGTTACACATTAAACAATCAAAACTGTTGCTAACGATTTATACCTCAAGGAGCTTGAAATTTCTGTACCTCTTTTTACCAACTCCTTTTCTGATTTCATCCTGTCCTCCTCAGCATTCTCATCATATGCTTTCCTTATTGACTAGAGGGCGAGTTATTATAAAGCAAAACAACTATATTTTTGCTCCCTGATGTCTTCTGCTTTATTACACCCTTCATGTTTCCTTGCAATAACCTCTCCTTTTCAAGAATAGCTTTTCATCACCTTTAGCTTTTGATGAGACTTGACTTCCCACCTAGACTGAGTTGGGTCACCTAACCTCTCTAGGTCTGTATTTTCTCTGACATATCATACAATGCATATGATATGATATATATGCATATGATAAGACTGCAAACTTTGAAGTCTTAGCTTCAAGAGGCAGGGACTCTATCTACATTAAAAAAAACACTGAAATCTTAGTGTCTGACATATAGCTAAATTTCAATAAACTTGCTAATTTTGTAAGCTTTTTTCTGTACTTAGAACTTTTGCAGATTTTAAGCCTTGATGAAGAACTTCAGATATCGATGGATAAATGTAGACACAGGATCAGGCATTCACACACACAAACACCACGTACACACAGGCACACTCACTAGCATTTGTGTTCGATGGACCAATGGACCATGCTCAGGGAACTTTGGAAGAGTGCTATGCAAACCTAAGGATTGCATTGTTGAATGACGAATGACTCTTTACTTCATTGGGCTGCTAATCCTACATGCCTGTGGTGATAAAACCGAGAAAATCCGGATAATCCTATATAGTATTCAGAACGAGTTGGAAGCAGCTGTAAATACATATCAAACTGTCAAATACCATCATCATTGAGACACTTTGCAGTCGCTTCCAAGTTACGTTAGGCTGTCCTGGCTTCACTAAGCCTCCCTTTCCCATTTATCTCTGTTGCTTCCTTTCCGTTCCATGTTCTTGCTCTATCTACCACAGCCTGCATCACTTCTCACTATTCTCACTTTCTACCTTATGGACCATTTATTTTTGACAGTTTTCCATTTTGCCTCAATTTTCTGTCTCCAGGAATTCCGTCATCCTCTCTGACATTCTTCTTTTTCTCTCATCTCCTTCCCATCTCATTACAGTTCTTTTTTTCCTCTTTCTCCTTTCCCTCTCCCCTAGTAATCTCTTCTTTCCTCTTGTATTCCTTTCTCTCTCCTTCTATCCTTAGTGAAGTACTTTGAACATTTACTTGTCTGTTTTTGTATGTAAGCATGTATTAGTGGGGAGTCACATGATGGCCGCAGTACACCCCAGTGTTCTCCTGTGCTGCCCTATTTATTCTCAACCTGCATCCATATGACTCACAGGCAGAGAAAGTAGTGGAAATTCCACACATAAGCAAATAATTCTTGGCAATTCAAAATGAAAGCAGCTGCACTGCCAACAGCCTTCTGTTTACCACACAAAACAAATGTTGCTACGATTTCAATTCCAACAAAGCATCTTAAAAGCATCCTTTCAAAGAGCATTGTTCCAGCCTTTATGTCTAATTAGATGTAAAGAAAATCTTTTGTTATTTTTGTTACACAGCTTAGACTTGGCTAATAACCAGAGATAAATAATAGTTTACCCCTGCTGGGTTCTGTAGCAATGCTTTTCAGAATGAAATAATGCACGTGTGTAGTACAAATCCCAGGAGAGACCTTTTATTCCATACTATATCCTCATCTTGATTCCCTTCACTTCACAACAATCCTAGTTTTTTTAATTCTTTTTATCCTTTAGGATCTTTATAGCATGCTTTTTATAAATATTTTTGGAAAAAACAGTCTAAATTTTGTCTCTGTTCCACATCATGTATGTTCTCAGCTAGAACCTGCCACAGCTCTAAGGCTTTTTTATTTTTACAATGTTCTGTTGAGGCTGTATTGGAGGTAAGCAAAGAGCAAGGTGGTTGGCTTTCTAGTCCTGGTCATGTGGGTATGACAGTGAGTTTATGTCTCTTTCACTATGCTCCAACAAGATAAATGCTTATTTGCTGTGCTAACAGTTTTAATGGTGTTTTTAACACTAGCACCACATTTCTGGATATCTTGGTTTTCTATGTGATTGCTGCTACTGATGTTTATAGGTGAAGAGCATGGTGAATGCATGGCTAGTACCCCAACCCTGGCAAGATGCCCCCTGAAGCTGAGCCAATGAATGCATCTCATTTCCACAGGAAGCTCAAGGTCAGAGACCTTGGCATTGTTCTAACCTGACTGCAGACTTCCCTTTGGCCTTGTGCAAGTCTGTCTCTTTAAGCCTTTATCTATTTTACATAATTGGCATTCTCATTATGAAGTCATCTAAGAGGCTAAGCCTGACACATTTGAAGAGAGAATGTAAGTTATATTTTAGCATAACTTAAATATTTTACTTTCATCAAGGCAAAACTGCATATATTATTTGATCCGCTGTCAACCGCATAATAAATAGTTTTCACTGGAATGATTCTTTTTGGAGAAAGAGGTAGGCTAACAATTCACTGGGTGCCACTCCCCATGCTAAGATGCAATTTTTGTTTCTGTACTGTGTTCTCAGAGTGAGAACTAAAGTAATTCTACTATACCTGTTCTCCAGATGAGTAAACTGAAGATCAAATACATTTTGAAAATGGTTCGTGTATTCAAATAAATGTCAGAACCAGATTCACATGCCGGGCTCATTTGGCTCCCTGACAATGTTCTCCTCTGAACACCCACACATGAGTAGTACTCAATGTCTTCGTCCATTTTGTGCTCCCATAACAAATATTACATGCTGGGCAATTCACTGTGCAACAAGTATGTTTCCCATATTTCTGGGACTGAGAAGTTAAAGATTAAGGCATCTACAGGCTTGGTGAGTCCCAAGATGACACTGCTCATGTTATATTTTCCAGACAGAGAAGCTCTGGGGAAGTGAGTGAGCCCATGCATTCATTATAGTGGCTCCAATTCATTCACAAGGGCAAAGCTCTCACTGCCCAGACACCATCCATTAAGCCCTACTCTCCAATAGGGTTGCATTGCATTGGAAATAATTTTTTGAGTACATGAGTTTTAAGAGGACAAAAAGATTCACACCATAGCATCATGGTGCCTAATTTCCTACTTATCTGGCAACTCTTTATTCCTACTGTTATGCTGCCGTGATTAATAAATAAGATTAATCCTTCAAAACATATTTATACAGCCAGACCTTCCCTTTCTTTTGCACTAGTGTACCAGAAAGCTGCTTCTCAATTAGGTAAAATAGTAAAGATAATATTAGAACCTAATGTTAATTTCATATTGCTTAATTATAAAGTTTGTTGTTTACTTCAGAAAGCTTGAATATGTTTGGTAATATTTACCCAACAAAGTACAATAGCCATGGCAATTTACTTGTTGAATAATGATTTAAATAAAGAATTCAGTCTGAATTGGATAATTTAAATCTATCTTAATTGGAATCTTATTTTATAAACACAAATTTGCAAAACTGCCAAAGAGAGGCAAAAATAATGTGTAAATTTACTGTTGCTTAGAGTGTGCTGGGTTATGTAAGAGAGAATGTGCAAATTAGAGTGCATGGCAAAGTCTCTGAAAGCTGTTTATCACTGCTGTGCATTCCTTTTTGGGCTTGGTGAGGGATTCCCAAAGTTATCCTCGTTGGATGTCAGTGACTAGGATTATGTCTCTAAATTTTTTTCCCCTTTGGCATCTCTCATTGTTCTTTGTTTTATTTTATTTTATTTAAATTTATTGTCCATAATGAGTTACAACATTTAGTGGGCAAACAATGAGTTGTTATCCCCAATTCCCCGATGCGCCCCCCCATCCCCAATCCGCTGGATAACCTCCTCCATCGGTTGTCTGGATCAGTCCTTGTGACAGGGGACCATGGATAGCCTAGTATTCAGCCAGGTTCTCCTGGCCGTGCCTCTGGATAATCTCCCCCACCAAGGCTCTCACAATCTTTCCGCCCCCTCTTCCGTATAGTTCCCTGAGTCGTGGTGAATGAGTATTAAGGCTGCTTTAAGGTTGTGAGCTTAGGGGTCTTGGTGTCAAAATCATTGGTTTCTGTCTCAATGGCTTATCCTGTGTTGATTTAATGGCTGTGGCTGTGGGCCCCTTGTTCATCCCCTCATTCTCTGTGGGGTTCCATTTGGATCCTCCACGATGTGACTGTTGTGGCTCCCCTCTTGCCAAAATCTCAGCCTCGGCCTACGGTCGGTTGGTAGGGTTAGATGGGCCCCAGCTCTCTTGCTGCATCCTGAAAAATACAAACACAATATCCATCGGAGAGTGAGGTCAGTGTAGGTTAACAAATATACACAATTCTGGATTACCTAGATTCTATTTTTAGTAGCCTCCCTGTCACTCGCTCCCATAGTGCATCTTGTTTTGGGAGCCCAAGAGTATGGGATCCGGTGCCTATTGCCCTGAATCCCTAGTTCCAGACAAGGGGTCCCCCTCACTAAGTGGAAAATTGGCCGAATTTGAAAGCTGTTGATTGTCTCCCCCAGGCCCAGGCTCCTCCATTACACAAGTGCTCCTTTGTTGATTCGCTGTTCCCTCCCAGTAGGAGGTGTGGTCAGCCTACTCATGGCTGCAGATTGTGTTTCGTGTCAGTGGTCTCCGTTTACTCCAGCTGTTGTTGATCAGTTCCCCTGGCAGCCTGTGCAGTGCCTTCTAGGACTACACTAACTGCCTTCTGGGGGCTCGATACCATTCTGGACGTTGAAGGGTTTCTCGATGCTGATCGATGCAGTCTGTGGTTTCTTCAGTAACAGGGTTTTGCCTCAGGCCTGGGGAAGGCACTCAAGAGCTTTGACAGAATTCTGTCATGTTGTTGGAATCTCATGAGTCACTCTGGTCAACAGCTCAGTGAGGGAAGGAACCAGTGGTTGGAACCAGGGGTTGTCAGGCTGATCTAATTATTCACAGGCTTAGACTATCTCCCCTACTACTCATGGCCCCTCTTGCCAGGCGACGCTCACTACTTTCTCAATAGGTTACAGTATGCTCGTACGGATTTTATAGTTTTGAATCTAATATGGTTTATCCTCATGCTTATGCCATTCCCCTCCCCCATCCCTTACCCCTCATTCATAATCTGACTTTGAGCAGATATTACTAAGCGATCACTCAAAAGAACAGAGAATAGAACGCCACATATTCTCCCTCATATGTGGTCCTTAACCAGGATAACCGTTTTCTTTATGCAGACTAGTAGAAAGAAGTGAGACATTATGTCTCTAAATTGATGAGGCTGTGTTCTTCTAAATAAATACCTTCTAATATGATTCATCCCATTGTTTGTGGGCAGCAGGAATGGCTTTCAACCTGGTGTGATTTGTGAGGTGAGGATTTTTGCTGTGTGTAGTGCCTGCCTTTTATGGGTCTGGGTACAGAGCTCATGGGACTTGCTCATAATGAAAGGAGACAGAGCAGTGGTCAGTGGGAGTGCTCACAGCTACTGCTGTAGTAGCTCTTGGAGTGATGGCAGAAGCTAGTACCCTGTGGGATGCAGATGCAGCTCCTTCTTTCCCTTTAAAATTATTATGAAATTGACAGGTTAAAGTCATATGCATTAATCATGTACAACTTGATGCTTTGAAGAATTGGCATATATTTGGAATCCTAAAGCTAGCCAGTTAACTTCTTCGTTGTCTTGTTTCTGTTTTTATGGTCAGGCCACTTAACACACACCCCAGGCACAGAAGACAAATCCAGCATGCTCTCATTCACATTCGTATTCTCATCCAGTATGACCTCTCTTGATAGCTTTACATACAGGAGTGGATCTCTACTGGTCAGATCTTTGGTCTTATGTGCTTGGCTTATCAACAGAATAATAAACATCCAAAATCAAGTCAGAGCAATTTGGCGCTGTCTCCTAAGTATTTAAAATGTGGAGACATAGAGCATGTGTGGGGTAGTGTGTCATTAATGCTGTGCCACAGACTCGGCAAAGCTGTGACTCCTGAGTGTCCCTAACTGCTGTGTCCAAAGCACTACCTCTCCAGCTGTGTTGGATTCCCAGCCCTACATTCTCCCTTTTGACTTAATCTAGTTGTTCAGAATTTGCAAACAAAAATATCTTAACTACTATAATAAGAATTGTAACAACCATATTTATTGAGCTCTTAGTATGGGGGGGCAATATTGGCTCACTTGGTGCTATTGTATGATTTCCACAATAATTGGTTGGAGTGAACATTTTATTGTCATTATCACTATTATTATTGCTGTCAATCAGAATAAGATACTGAGGTTAGCCAAGGTTAAGTACTTGAATATCAAACTGGCAGTAAGGTCAATCCCAGCTTTCTGATTGTAACAATGATGACCTCAGCAAGTATGCTATGTTTAAGAGCAACTCACACCAGCTAAGGGGCGCTAAAAGTCAGCATTAGAAATGAAAGGGTGAACACACAGGATTGTGCTTTTTAAAAGAAGGACTGGGTGAATGGAAAATTTATATTAGCTGTTGGGATGAATTTCTTGACCATAGCTTTCTAAGAGGGGGAATAAGTTACTAAGGGGATACTAAAATTAAAAGCTATAATAAAATATTAAATAACTATTCATATGGAACAGTTTATGTAGACTTTAATGTGAAGGCAGGGAATTGGAATTGAATTCAGCCTTGAAAAATGTTGTGGACTCTTAGGAGCGTAAAAAATTTAGTAGCTAATAAAATGGGGTTCTTTCCTCTACATAAGGAGATGCACAGGTTATAAAATTACAAATATCAAAATAATTTATTTTTCTGTAAGCATCAACGATCAGAAGTAGCTTATTATAAGGATCAGAAAGTAAATTAGATTTTTACTTTTTGAAAATATATAATTTGACTCAGAATTATGTTAGTATTTGAGAAATAATGTGCCTAAAATAACACACCTAAAACTGGAGATAAATAGTCTTTTCTTAACTTTTCAAACAGCCTAATATGGATGATAAAGTCTATAGGAAACTAACCTTGATTTTAGTTTTCCTTCATTCTTTAAGCTATGTTGGAAAAAAATCTACAAAATATGTAGGAAATAGTATAAATTAGCCAAGAAAATTACATTTATTATTTTCATTTTATGTATGGAGATGGGCTAAATTTGTATCAGGAGGCTAGTATACAGGATATAGTGATTACATCAATAAAAATATCAAATGAAAAATGGGAAAAAATTAGGTTAAATATAAAAAAATCAGAAATGATGAATTGTAGTTTAATCTAAAGGGATGTTTTTAATGAATTTCTACATACACTTGCATTTATTGCTGTCAATATACAGACTATAGTGATTACATCAATAAAAATATCAAATGAAAATGGAAAAAATTTAGGCCAAATATAAAAAAAAAACAGAAATGATCAATTGTGCTTTAATCTAAAGAGATGTTTTTAATGAATTTCCACATAAAGTTGCACTTTTTGCAATTTCCATTCCAAAGATGTCATGAAATGATTTTGTTTCTAGCTTTAGCAAACATTTATATGTGTGTGTTGTATATACATATGTAGATACACACAAATACACACAAACACACACACACATGATCTTCACTACTGCTAGTGATCTCTAGGGATTCTTCTCTGCTTTCCCACTTCTGAGATACAGGCATAGGCTGCCACACCTGGCATTTTTATTTAGGTACTGAGGAGCAAACTCACAAATAAATTCTGTACATTTTTACCCTCTTCTCACAATTTGTACGTTGGATATTACAATTTATAGCATTTCTATTGTATGGGCCTTAATAAATTGCCTTAAAAGTATTTCTAACCATTTTTACTTTTATCTTTCATACTATAACTAATATATATATAAATTTTAAAGACTTATGTATCCACTGTTACAGTAATGTCATAGTCCAGGTTTTACTATGGATTGACTCTACCAATAAGTTTTCTGTTTTCCCGATAAGTACAGCTGAAGCACTACCTTATTTCTTCCAAGGAAAATCTAGAGAGATGGTTATGTCCCATATCTTTAAGATATCTGGGAACACTTATTTTTAAACTTATTTATTGTTAATAATTAGAAACACTATATAAATAAGACTTGTGATGGTACCATTTCCTTCCTCCCTTCCCCTAACCCGCTGAGGGCCCTCCTCTGTTGGATTGCTGGACTGGCTCTTAGGATGGGGTGTTATGAATTGTACAAGCAGTAGCCAGTTTATTTTGAGTGTGTTGTTCTTAAAGGGGGAGGGGGCAATGTCTCTGGATATTCTCCCCCACCATGGCTCGTACATTTTTTTATGTCCCCTCTTCTTCAAAGTTCCCCTGAGTAATGGTGGGTGAGATTTAAACCTGCTTTACTGTTGAGGCCTTAAGAGTCTCTGAATTTCTTCTTTGGACTATTATGGGTATCCTCAGTGCATGTCTCCATTACCCTTTCATAGGTTATCTGACTTGCTGTGCAGGTAGCTCTCTTGCTCATCTCAGCACTCCCTCAAAGGTTTAGTTTTGGCCCTACTTGATGAGTTACAAGTGGTTCATCTCATGCCTGGGTGTCAACCATCATGTCAGGTCCTGTTGGTGGAATTGCATTGTCAATGGTTATTGCTGCATTCTGAAAAATACAAACAGAATCTCCAAGGGAGAGTGAGATGAGTGTAGGTTAAATGAGACTTGTGGTTTGTAGGGATTTCAGTTTGGAGTCTGGGTTCTGGGACTCCTTAAAATTTTGCCTTGGATCCCAGTTCCAGCAAAAGGTTCCATGCCACTGAGTGGATCTGTTAGCCAATCAGCAAGCTGTTGATTATCTACCTAGCTTAAGAAAAACTACTGCACAGATGAGCACTCTCAGCTTGCTGGTGCTTGCCTTATAGCAGTGTACTCTGCAATCTCATAACATTGGTTTGTGTTGTATAAAATGTCACCTGCTTTCTCTGAATATTGTTGGTCATTTTCCCCTTGCAGCTCAGGTAATACCTTCCACCACTACACAGGCTACCATTAAGGTCTGTGTTGTGTGACAGCAGTCTGTGGTATCTTTAGGAATAGGGTCTTATCTTTTGCTTGTGACGGGTATTCAAGAACTTTGACATAAGCATGTCTTGTTTTGGGGACCACATAGGATAGATCTCTTGGATCAACAACTCAGTGTGGGACTGGGAGTTACAGGCCAGAGCTACTTGTACTGGGTTTACTCTTCCTCTCACCCTCTTCAGGTCCCTTCTTACCAGAAGGTGCCCCTGGCTTCCTCAAGAGCTTACGGTACAAAAGTAAGGATTTAATGGTATCCATTCATCATGGGCTTAGATTAGTGTATATCTGCCCCCACCCTCTCATTCCCTCTACCCCCAATTCCTGGAAAGGGGATCCTTTTGCACTCTCCATTGCCATGCCAAGGTTGCTTACTATTCAAGTGTAACCTGATTAGGAACCACATATGAAGGAGAACATGTGGTGTTGTCTCTCTGTTCTTGTGTGACTTCGCTAAGTATGATCTGCTCCAAGTCTGTTTACTTTTCTTTAAATTTCATATCATTTTCCTTATTGCTGAGCAGAACTACATGGTATATAAGTACCACAACTTTGATATCCATTCATCCAGTGATGGGCATTTGGGTTGAGTCCAATTCTTAGCCTTTATGAATTGAGCCACTATAAACATAGTTGAGCATTTGTCTGTATTGGAAAGAGTAATCTTGAGGGTAGTTGCCTAGTAGAAGGATAGCTGGGTCTGTTGGTAGGTGTATATGCATCTTTTTGAGGAGCCTCCACACTGCTTTCCATAGTGGTTATACAAGTTTGCATTCCTCTCAGCATTGAATAAGGGTTCCTTTTCCCTTGCATCCTCGCCAACATTTATTATTGGTAGATTTTTAAATAATTGACATTCTGACCAGATTAAGGTGGAATCTCATTGTTATTTTGATTTGCATTTCCCTATGATTAAGGATGATGAACGTGTTCTTAAATGAGAATTGGACATTTGTGTTTCCTCCTCTATGAATTCTCCGTTGAGTTCAGTACCATATTTTTTCAGACAGATGTTTGGATTTTTATTATTTCAGTTTTCGAGTATTTTGTAGGTTCTACATATTAGACCTCTGACCTTGGTATAACTGGCAAAGATTTTTTTCCCAGTCTTATGTTGGTATTTTTACTGTGAGTATTTTGTTTGTACAGATGCTTTTTAGCTTGATGAGATCCCATTGCCTAAGTGATTGTTATAACTCCCAGGCTTCTGGGTTGTGTTCAGGAAGTTTTTCCTTATTCCTATCTCATGGAGAGTTACCCTATATTTTTCTTCAAGGGTTTTCAGTGTTTCAGGTTTTATGTTGAGGTCTTTGATACATTTGGAGTTGATTTTTGTGCATAGTGTTTGGAGTAGGTCTAGTTTCATATTTTTACATGTATGTATCTAATTTGTTCAGCACTATTTGTTGAAGATGCTCTCTTGTTACCAGTGAGCATTGTTCACATCTTTGTCAAAGATCAAGTAAGTATAGTTACTCAAGCTAAGGGCAGCATCCTCAGTTCTATTCCATTGTTCAGTTTGTCTTATTATTCCAATACCATGTCTTTTATTGTTACTATGTCTTTGTAGTATATCTATAGATTTGTATGGTGTTAACTCCTGAGGAGCTTATTTTTACTACAGAGAGTTTTGGATATCTGAGGCCTTTTGCCATTCCAAATTAATTTTGAGATCATTTTTTCTATGTCTGCAAAAATGAAGCTGTGATATTTATTGGTATTGTATTGAATCTGTATATTGCTTTGGGTAGAATTGCCATTTTTACAACATTAATTCAACCTATCCAGGAGCATGGAATGTCTTCCCATCTTCTCACTACATCCTCAATTACCTCTTTGAGCTTTTTATGTTATTATACAAATCTTTCATATTCTTGGTCAATCTTATTCCAAGGTATTTGATTTTATTTTTGAGGCTATTGGAAATGGGACAGTCTCACTGATATCTTTTTCTATATGCTTGTCATTTGCACACAGGTAGGCTACTGATTTTTGTGTGTTAATTTTGTATCCTGCCACTTTGCTGAAGGAGTTTATCACCCCTAGGAGTTTAATGGTACTGCACTTAGGGTCTGTTATGTATAGGATCATGTTGTGTGCAAAAAGGGATAGTTTTACTTCTTCCTTTCCAATTTGTATCCCTTAATGCCTTCTCCTGTCTTATTGCTTGGGCTAGAACTTTAAGCACTATGCTGAAGACCAGTAGTGAGAGTGGACACCTCTGTCTTCTTTCTAATTCTAGTAGGAACTCCTTGAGTCTTTTTCCATTAAGTATGATTTGGGCTTTATATGTGTAAGCCCTCTATGCCAAGTCTCTCCAGCATTTTGATCTTGAAGCAATGTTAAAATTTGTTGAAGACTTTCTCTACTTCTATGTTGTTTTTAATAAAAGAAGCAAAGGTCCTGAAGTCTGGGCAGAGTTTTCCCGGGCCACACAGTCTGGCAGCATCGCTTCTGGTCCCTGGCAGCTGGCCCGGGTGGGAGACCACCCTGGGAGGTGGGGCTGGGCTGAGCTGAGCCCCAAGTCTCTCCGTGGTCCTGGTTGGCTGCTGGGGTTCTGTTAGTCCGGCTGGCTAGCTGGCATTGGCTGGCCGGTGCCCTCGGGAGGCACCAGGGAAGGTTACAACTCTGTAGGTGGCTGCGGTGTTCTGCTGACGGTGGCGGTCGTGGGCACAGAGAGGACTGTGGGGAGGGAGGGAGCAGGCATGCTCCAAGTGGCAGCGATGGTGGTAGATCTGGCTGTGGGGACCCAGTGGACTCAGACAGCCATGGAGGCGTGTCCGTGGGACCAAGGACCCGTGGAAGTGTTACAGCTCTTGGAAGCATGGCTTCCTGTGTGTTCAGCTCATCTCTTCAGAGAGAATAACGGACAGAGACCCGGGGGAAAGGCATGGAAAATATTCCATCTATTGTAGGAGCCTCCGTTGGTTAAATAGAGGTAGAGGAGGAGGGAGGGGAAGAAAATGGGCAACGGGGATTGTCAGTAATCAGCGACCTGTGAATAGAATACCTGCTTTGCATGTAGACGTGAGCTTGGGCACTTATCAGATGGTGGGGGCAGAGGAACTGCCACCTTCCAGGCACAGCTGTGGTGCGAACCTGGATTCATGTGGCTTGCTCATGGGGGTTGGGAGTCTCAGAGTTGAGGGTGGAGATAGGGAAACGCCTACCGCCTACCGGGTTTACCAGGGTTTCAGACCTCATTCTCCAACACCCTCTTAACCCTTTGTCCTCTGTGCCCTCATTTAGCAGTGCCAACAAGCAGTGCCCAACACTTCTATTGAAATGGCCATCTAGGATGAAGACTACCTGATCAAGGTGGATAATACTTTTTATGTATTGTTGTATTCAGTTTGTGAGGATTTGGCTGAGATTTTTTGAATCTAAATTCATTAGGGATATAGGTCTATGTATGCCTTTCTTGATCTACCTCTGTCCGGTTTTGGTAACTGGGTTATGCTACCTTCATAGAAAGAGTTTGGAATCATTCTTTTTTGCTCCAGTTACATGGAAAATGTAAAGAAAGAGTGTTTTCAGTTCTGTGATGATGGTCTGGTAGAATTCACTTGAGAATCCATGAAGTCCTGGACTTTTACTTTTGGGGAGTTTATAAAAATTTTTTATTACATTTTCAATCTTGATGGATGTTATAGGTTTATTTAGGAGCTTTTTTGCTTCAGGCAGTTTTGGTAGGTGGTAGTTATCCAGGAATTTATCCATTTATTCCAGGTTCTCCAATTTTGTGGAGTAGATGTTTTGGAAGTGTGATCTAGTGATCTTCCAATATCTTTGGTGTTTCTTGTGACCTCTTGTTTTTCATTTCTGATTTTGTTGATTTGGGACTTTTTCTTTTCCTTCCTTCCTTCCTTCCTTCCTTCCTTCCTTCCTTCCTTCCTTCCTTCCTTCCTTCCTTCCTTCCTTCCTTCCTTCCTTCCTTCCTTCCTCAGCACTGATATTAATTATTTTCCTCTTATGCTCCTAGGGTAGGATTGATTTTTCCAAAGCCTTTAGGTCAGTAGTCTCTCTGTCTTTGTTTTGAAGGCATTTAGTGCAATGATTTTTCCCCTTAGTGCTGCCTTAATTGTGTCCCATAAAGTTTGGGATGTTTTGTTTTCATTATCATTTAGTTCAAGAAATTTTGCATTTTCCCTTTTGATTTCATTCATTGTTTAGTACCATATTGTTCAGTCTCCAATAGTTGGTGTATGTTCTGCTGTTCTTCCCATTGTTAATTTCCAGCTTAAATGTGTTGTGGTCTGACAGGATGCAGGAGGCTCTTAATCTTCTTGAATTTATTGAGGCATGTTTTATGGCATAATATTTTATCTATTTTGGAGAAGGTTCCATTGGCTGCTGAGAAGAATATTTATTCTCTATACTTGGAATGGAATATTCTTTAAACTTCTGTTAATTCTATTTGACCCATAGTATTGATAATATCTGTTATTTTCCTGCTCATCTTCTGTTTGGATGATCTGTCTAGAGATGATAGTGGTGTATGAAAGTCTCCTACTATGATGGAATTGGAGTTTATTTCTGTTTTGTTTTTGAGTAAGTTTTGCTTTATGAGATGTGATGTACCTGTATGTTTTTGTATACATATTTGTGATAGAGATATCCTCTTGTTGGATTGCTCCCTTGAGGAGTAAGAAGTGTCCTTCAAGCCAGGCATGGTGGCTCACACATTTAATCCCAACACTTGGGAGGCAGAGCTAGGAGGATTGACAAGAGTTCAAGGCCACCTGAGACTTCATAGTGAATTCCAGGTCAGCCTGGTTTAGAGCGAGACCCTGCCTTGATGGAAAAAAAAAGTGTTTATTCATTGTACTTTTTTAAAAATTAATTTTGGCTTAAAGTGTATTTTGTCACATATTAATTTAGCTACACCCACTTTTTTATTTCCAGTTGCTTGTATTTCTTTCATCATGATAAGATTTCTGTTTAGAGGTGAGGTGTTTTTAATTGAAGGCAGAAAATGGAGAGGACCATTTTTCTGATCGACCCTGTTAACCTGTGTCTTTTTTATCAGAGAGTTATGTCCATTAATACTCAAAGTTATAACTGAGCAGTTCTTTAAGCCCTGCCATAGTGGAGGGTTTATGGAGGTTGATGCCTCCTACGTTATCACAAGTACCCTAATTTTGGTTATTGTGCTTGCCTTCTATTGGGCTCTTAATATTGGTTTCTAGACTCTTCTGCATGGAATATTCCATGGAGTATCCTCTGTAAGTTTCGCTTTCTGTTCATATAATCATAGATTTGGCTTTTACTATGGAACATTTTCCTTTATCTATTATAAATGAATCCTTTGCCAGGTATATACAGTAGTTTGGGTTTGAAGCCATAATTTTTTTTTTAGGCCTTGAAGATCATTGTTTCAGGTCGTTCTCTCTTTCATTGTTTCCAATGAGAAGTTAGAGGTAACTCTGGTGGGGTTGCCTTTGATGAGTTGCTTCTCTCTTGCTGCTTTTAGCACTCTATCTTTGCTTTCTATATTTAGCATTGTAATTAAGGTATGTCTTGGAGAGTCCTGTCTTAGGTCCTGTGTATTTGGAGTTCTGTGAGCCTCTTATAACTGGACCAGCCACTCTCTTGCAAGAATGAGCAAATTTTCTTCAATCATTTTGTTGAATATGTTCTTTATGCTTTTGACCTGGATTTCTCCCTCCTCTGGTACCCCCATGATCCTGATCTTTCTTCAGGTTAGGGTGTCACCCAGTTCCCCAGTTCCCTCACATTTTATTCACATGATTTTTAAAATTTATTGGTTTTTAGAGTACCTATTCATTTCTGTCTTGTCTTCAAAATATAAGATTCTGTCATCCATGTTATTAACTCTGAAATCGAGGAATTCTAAACAGGCTTTTAACAACTTTGCATTTTTTGTTTTTGTTTTTTGGTTATATTTCATTCATAGTCTTCATCCCTTTGTTGAGTTCCAGTTTTAAGACCAGTTTCGTACTTCTTAATAATTCCTAGAATTCATTCTTGCATTTGGTTATGTCCTCATTGAAGTTAATCAGCTGGTTATTGAGCTCCTCCCATGGTGTGATGGGAATTGACATTGATTCCAGGGGACCCCAAGCAGCATCACGGCCCTCCAGTTAAAGTAGGTGCTTATGGAGGTCAGGTGATTAATGGAGTTTTGTTCGATTCACAGTGGGTCCAGTGGGCCCTCAAACTCATCCTGTGGTTATTTCCTCAGTCCCAGAATGCATAATTGGGATAGATATACTTAGGAGTTGGCAGAACCCCCACATTGGCTCTCTGATTTGTGGAGTGAGGACTATTATGGTTGGGAAGGCAAAATGGAAGCCATTGGAGCTCCCATTGCCAGGGAAAATCATGAACCAAAAGCAGTATTGTATTCCTGGAGGAATTGCAGAAATTAATGCCACTATTAAGGACTTGAAGGATACAGGGGTGGTGGTTCCCACCACATCTCCCTTTAACTCTCCTATTTGGCCTGTTCAGAAGACAGATGGATCTTGGAGAATGACAGTTGATTATAGGAAACTTAATAAAGTAGTGACTCCAATCACAGCTGCTTTCCCCTTTTCTGGTTTCTTTACTTCAGCAGATTAACACATCTCCTGGTGTCTGGTATGCAGCTATTGATCTTTCAAATGCTTTCTTCTCCATACGAGTCCAAAGGTCAACAATACACTTTCACTGTTTTACCTCAAAGTTATATTGATTCTCCAGCCCTATGTCATAGCTTAGTTCGCAGGGATCTTGATCACTGTCTCTCCCACAAGGTGTCATGTTGGTTCATTATATTGATGATATTATGCTGATTGGTTCAAATGAACAGGAGGTGGCAATCACTCTGGAGTTGCTGGTACAGCATATGTGAATGAGGGGAAATAAATCCATCCAAAATTCAGGGACCTTCCACCTCAGTGAAATTTCTAGGTGTTCAGTGGTGTGGGGCATGCAGGGATATTCCTTCTAAGGTGAAGGATAAGTTGTTGCACTTGGCCCCTCCTGCCACTAAGAAAGAAGCACAACGTCTAGTGGGCCTATTTGGATTTTGGAGGCAGCACATTCCTCACTTGGGTGTGTTACTTTGTCCCATTACCAAGTGACTCGGAAGGCTGCTACTTTTAAATGGGGCCCAGAACAAGAGAAGGCTCTACAGCAGGTCCAGACTGCTCTGCAGGCTGCCCTGCCACTTGGGCCATATGATCCAGCAGATCCAATGGTACTTGAGGTGTCAATGACTGATAAAGATGCTATTTGGAGTCTTTGGCAGGCCCCCATAGGTGAATCACAGAGGAGGCCTTTGGGATTTTGGAGTAAAGTCCTGCCATCTTCTGCAGACAATTATTCCCTCTTTGAGAGACACTCTTTGCTTGCTATTGGGCCTTAGTGGAAACTGAATGCTTGACAATGGGCCATCAGGTTACTATGCAACCTGAGCTGCCCATTATGAGCTGAGTGTTGTCTTACCTACCAGGTCATAAAGTTGGCCAGGCACAGCACCAGTCCATCACCAAGTGGAAGTGGTATATTCGTGATCGGGCCTGAGCATGCCCTGAAGGCACAAGTAAGCTGCATGAGGAAGTTGCCCAAATGCCTATGGTTGCTACTCCTTTTACAATGCCTTCTGTCCCCAAGCATGCGCCTATGGCATCATGGGGGGTGCCCTACGATCAACTGACTGGAGCAGAGGACTAAGGCATGAACAGATAGTTTAGCACGTTATGCAGACACATCCCAGAAGTGGACAGCTGCAGCATTACAACCCGTTTCTGGTATTACTCTGAAGGACTGTGGTGAAGGGAAATCTTCACAATGGGCAGAACTTCGGGCGGTGCACATGGTTGTACATTTTGCTTGGAAGGAAAAATGGCCAGATGTGCGGCTGTACACTGATTCATGGGCTGTAGCCAATGGTTTGGCTGGATGATCTGGGACTTGGAAAGAGCACAGTTGGAAAATTGGTGAGAAAGATATTTGAGGGAGATGCATGTAGATAGACCTCTCTGAATGGGCAAAGGATATAAGGATACTTGTGTCCCATGTCAATGCTCATCAGAAGGTGACCTCATTAGAGGATGACTTTAATAATCAAGTTGATAAGCTGGCCCATTCTGTAGATAGTGGCCAACCTCCCTCCTCAGCCATCCCTGTCATTGCCCAATGGGCCCATGAACAAAGTGGCCATGGTGGCAGGGATGCAGGTTATGCATGGGCCCAACAACATGGACTTCCATTAATGAAAACTGACCTGGCTACGACTGCTGCTGAGTGCCTGATCTGCCAGCAGCAGAGACCAACACTGAGCCCCCGGTATGGTAGCATTCCTCGAGGAGACCAGCCAGAGACTTGGTGGCAGGTTGACTACATTGGACCACTTCTATCATGGAAAGGGCAGCGTTTTGTCCTTACTGAAATAGATACTTATTCAGGGTATGGATTTGCTTGTCCTGCACAGAGTGCTTCAGCAAAACTACCACCCATGGGCTCACAGAGTGCCCTATCCACTGTCACGGTATTCCACACAGCATTGCTTCAGATCAAGGAACTCACTTCACAACTAAGGAAGTGTAGCAGTGGCTCATGATCATGGAATTCACTGGTCCTTCCAAGTGCCCCACCACCCTGAAGCAGCTGGCTTGATAGAACAATGTAATGGCCTTTTAAAGAACCGGTTATGGCACCAACTAGGTGGCACTAGCCTGGAGGGCTGGGGCAGGGTTCTCCAGCAGGCTGTGTATGCTCGGAACCAGCATCCTATATATGGTACTGTTTCTCCTATAGCCTGGATCCACGGGTCCAGGAATCAAGGGGTGGAAATGGGAATGGTACCACTTACCATCACCACAAGTGACCCATTAGCTAAGTTTTTGCTTCCTGCTCCTGAAATCTTATGCTCCACTGGCCTAGAAGTCTTGGCCCCAGAAGGGGGAGTGCTTTTGTCAGGAGGCATAGAGAACATTCCATTGATCTGGAAGCTAAGACTTTCCCCTGGCCACTTTGGGCTCCTGATGCCCTCCAGTCAAAAGGCCAAGAAAGGAGTTACAGTGTTAGCAGGAATGATTGATCCAGACTACCAGGGAGAAATTGGACTCCTCCTCCAAAATGGAGGCATGGAAGAGTATGTCTGGCATGCAGGAGACTCTATAGGGCGCCTCTTGGTGTTACCATGCCCTGTTATCAAAGTCAATGGGAAACTACAACACCCCAATCAAGGCAGTGTGAAACATGGCCCACATCCATCGGGAATGAAAGTATGGCTCACTCCTCCAGGTAAAGAACCAAGACCTATAGAGGTGCTTGCTGAAGGTGGAGGAAATACAGAATGGGTAGTAGAAGAAGGTAGTTACAAATACTAAGGCCACGTGACCAGTTATAAAAACAAGGGCTGTAATTTCCATGAGTGTTTTGTTTTGTTTTGTATTACTTGCTAAGAATGTTTGCCCATATGTATACCAATATGTTTTTTCTCTATTATGTAATTAATATTAGTTAAGATTATATCATTAATCATTGTTGAATTTATATTAGTTTGCATTGGCCTAGTCTTTCCTTGTATGCCTCATTGAAGTTGGAATTGTTTACTCTGTAAATGTAACTTGTTTTGATTTATAGAACTCTAAGTTAAGGAGCCTTGCCTTGTGTTGGGGGGAGATTATGTGTTTCCAGTTGCACATGAGACAGTTTTAACATGTTAGGCAGAATTATGGTCTTGTTACTGTTTTCATTTGGAAATTAAGTATGATTAAGTATGATGTAAGGAGATATGTTTTGATGTCAAGTTGACAAGGGGTGGACTTGTGATGGTTAGGTTTTGTTGTCAGCTTGATCTTTTTAATTATCTTGGGTAGGTCTCTGAGGATGTTTAAAGGAAGGCAGCCTCTCAGTAGGGGGCAGGATGTAAAGAAACTCAAAGAAGCTAGAAGTAAAAATCCTTTCCTGTGTGGGCAGTGCAGGAAGGAAATTTCAGAGACTCAGGAAGCCATTAAGTCTGGGGAAGGGTTGTAAGACCCCACCCTAAGGCTATTTCCTAAGGCTATTTGCCTGTTTCCTGTTCTGTGTATGTGGTGTTGGAGACTGGGTTTTTCTCTCTGCTTGGGTCTGTGAAAGAGGGCTAGCCTCTTTCACTGTTACGGAACTTCCCTTCAATCTGTAGTTTCAATAAATACTTTCCTCCGCCAAATTGTGCCTGGTTTGAAGATTCATCCCAGCAGCGTGTGGCTGATTACGACAGTTGTCTTACCTCAATTTTCTTATTGCTCTTTTGAATTTGCTCTGATTTTCCACAATTAAGTCTGATGGCAAAGCTTGTGTTGTTGAATTCCATTTCATTTATGTATTTTTTGATTGTTTCCAGCTCAGCCAATGACTTGGTCATTGTCTCATTCCAGTTATTTCCTGAGGTTATTTTACTATACTATGGAATTGTAATTCTGTTGTCTCCCATACATTTTCAGTGGCAGCTTCCATTGTGGGACTAGGGTGCCTCGGTGGTGAGGTCTCTGTCTGATTAGGTAGTTGTGTGTGTGTGTGTGTGTGTGTGTGTGTTTTATTTTTGCACTAGTATCTTCCAATTTCTAGATAATCTTCTAATTTTCTTAATAAGGGAGCCAATATAGACCCTTGTAAGGTCTTCAGTGAGTGTTCTGTTTTGGGCTCTGTTTGGGTTGGGATAGTAGATGCCCAAGTGCATCAGGTGAAGAGGTTATGGGTGTGCCAGCAGTTCTGGGCTGGTGGCTGGTATGTAAGATGCTCTGGAGTTTACAGATCTTCTCTAGCTATAATTACTACTGTCTTGCCTCTGGGGCTCAGGGGGTTCCAGAGTAGTAGTACTTACTCCTCTTCCCTTACTGCATTCCAGAAGGGTGGGTGGTAGAGATCACCCTGATTTCCTCCTGGCAGGCTCCTGCCTGAGCACTTTTTCTCCTTAGTTGATGTAGGAACAGGTACCCCTGGGGTGCCAGAATTTGGGTTCAGTGTATGGTGGATGCTTATTGGGATGGATATAAAGTCTTATTTCTTCAGTGATTGATCTTTTTTTGATTTGAGCTGGGTTGGCATGGGATATCACTGGTGATGATCCTGTGAAGGTTATAAGTGTGTCTGCTACTCTGATTTGGTGTCTGATACTTAAGATGTGTTTGGTTGGGGTCAGCAGAGTAGGTGCATAGGCTCTAAACACTTCACCCCCTCTGAAATCTGGGGTTCAGTCCCCTAACACACTGGTGTCCCAAAGCTTAGGACCCAGACTCATTGTGCCCTTCATTGCCTTGAGTGTGCTCTAGGCCCAAACATGCTGGGCCCCTCACTGTTCCAGTTTC
This sequence comes from Zapus hudsonius, assembly GCA_004024765.1. Taxonomy (NCBI): domain Eukaryota; kingdom Metazoa; phylum Chordata; class Mammalia; order Rodentia; family Dipodidae; genus Zapus; species Zapus hudsonius. The sequence continues at coordinate 33,286 of PVHP010004152.1, read as the reverse complement.
CCCAGGCCTCACAATCACTTGCCTTTCCCAGGGAACTGACCTCAAACCCTCCCCCACTCTTAACTGGTCTGGAGCCCACAGGCCCAAGTACATTGGTGTCCCAGATGCTCAAGCCTCATGCATGCAGGTTCCCTCCCCAGACTGGGGTGCCACTCACTTGGGTGGCTCTAGAGTTCTGGTCCCAAACATACCAAGCATCTTTCCAGCCTTAGGTGCACTGACCCTGAAACCACTTTGCGCCTCACCCACTGGGGTACACAGGGCCCAAGCATACTGACAGCACTGCGCTCAAACTTACCAAGCACCTAGCTTGCTGGAGTGTGCTGTCCCCAAACAAGCTCCACTCTTTCCAGGTCTGGAGCACACAGGCCCAAGTACACTGTAGCCCTAAATGCTCAGACCCCAAAACCACTGACAGTACTAGACCAAAACTCACCTTGCATCTGGCCCACCTAGAATTCCCCATCCACAAATACACTGACACCCCAATGACCTAGACTCCCAACACACAGCATCCCTCATTGGCCTTTCTTTCTTTCTTTCTTTCTTTCTTTCTTTCTTTCTTTCTTTCTTTCTTTCTTTCTTTCTTTCTTTCTTTCTTTCTTTCTTTCTTTCTTTCTTTCTTTCTTGCTTTCTTTCTTGCTTTCTTTCTTTCTTTCTTTCTTTCTTTCTTTCTTTCTTTCTTTCTTTCTTTCTTTCTTTCTTTCTTTCTTTCTTTCTTTCTTTCTTTCTTTCTTTTTTTCTTTCTTTCCTTCCTTCCTTCCTTCCTTCCTTCCTTCCTTCCTTCCTTCTTTCCTTCTTTCTTTCTTTCTTTCTTTTTTTTTTTAATTCTGTGGAGTCCATATGACTGGCAACTCCCCTCTCAACTGTTTGTTGTCCTGGCTCAGTCAGCCAGTGTGTAGCTCTTCCCTGCCAAGCCCTGAAGCTGCATCTGGGGCTGCTTCTCTTCCTAAGCTCTGGTTAGAGGCAATTTCCTGCAGAAGCTGCAGCTGGAGGCGATTTTTCCACAGAGGCAGTGGCCTCAGCTGGAGGCTGATTTCCACTGAAGCCAAAGCCTGGAGGCAAGTTGCCCAGAAGGCAAAGCCTCAGGTGGGGGTCCTTCTCCCTGTTGGCCAGTTTCCCCTGAATCTAGACACTGGAAGTGTGGCTTCAACTGTGGCTGGAGGCCCTTCACTGCTGCTTCTGCAGCAGCTGGAATTGGTGCTACTGGAGTTGCTTCTGGTTGGTTGTGTTTGCTCTGGGACTTTCCTAAATTTCTGCTGAGGTGGAAGTTTTCTCACATCCTTTCACTTTTCAGAAGAAGGGTGTATGTAATTCACTGCTTTTTTGCTCCCCCACCCCGTGTAGCTACCATGCCACCCACCGTCTAACCAGAAATATGGAAGATTTTTTTTTGAAGAACAGATTTCCTGGAAATAGTATTCTTGGATAGAATCTCCCTCTCCCCAGCACTCAGAATATATATTCCCATTCTCTCCTGACCTACTGAATATCTTCTGAGAAGTCTACAGGCAATTTCATGGAGTTTCACTTGTATGGCACATAATGCTTTTATCTTGCTGCTTTTAAAGTTTTCTCTTTGTGGCTTTAAAATTCATTCCTTTGAGTGAAAACCTGTTTGGGAACATTTGAGCTTCATAGCTCTAGAAGTTTCTTTTCCAAGACATGGAAAGTTTTCATCAAATATATTATTAGATAACCTTTCTGCACACTCTTTTAAACCATCTTTATTATCAATAATTAGATACATTGTATGAGCAAATCTTGTGGTGGTACCCCCATTTCCCTCCTCCCTGTCCCCAAATCACAGGGGGACCTCCTCAGTGGGCCTACTGAATCAGTCCATGTGGTAGGGGGTTATGAATTGCACATGAGGTAGCCAGGTTTTTTTCTCCTTTTTGTATTGTTGCTGAGAGGGGAGGCAGTGACTCTGGATATTCTCCCTCACCATGGCTCTTTTAATCTTGTCACCCCCTCTTCCATTCAATTCCCTGAGTCATCTTGGGTGAGTTTTAAGTCTGCTTTATTGATGAGATCTTAAGTGTCTCTGGGCTTCTTCTTTGGATTGTGTTGGGTATCATTGGTGTCTGTCTCCATTATCCTTTCATGGAATATCTGATTTGCTGTGGTGATAGGTATCTGGTTTATATCACCATTTTCTCATAGGTTTTGTTTGGGCCCTATATGATAGGCCAGGGGTGGTTCATCTCCTGCCAGGATTGACAGCCATCATCCCATGTCTTGTTAGTGGAATTGGGTTGTCCATGTATCTCACTTCATTCTGAAAAATACAAATAGAATCTTCATGGGAGAGCGAGATCAGTGTAGGTTAAATGAGACAAACACTGTTAATTTGGTAAGATTCTAATGGGTATAGCCTCTCTGCATATCTATGGTAGTGGGAATTTCCCTTTGAGCCTGGGTTCTTGGTCTTCATAAGATTTTGCCATGGATACCAGTTCTAGTTAAGGGTTCCATGTCACTGAGCAGATCTTTTAGCTAATCAGAAAGCTGTTGATTACCCACCTAGGTTTAGTGATACCATTGCACAGATGAGCACTTCTTGGCTTTTTGGTCTCTTCCATATAGCAGTGTGCTCAGCCTTCTCACAACATCAGTCTGTATGTATCAATGGTCTCTTCTTTCTCCAAATATCATTGACCAATTTCCCCTGGCACTCATGTAACACCTTCCATCACTACACATGCTACCATCTTGGAGCTGTTTAACATTTTGTATCTAGCAGGGTCTCTCGGTGTTACATGATAACACTTTGTGGTATCTTTGGCAATAGGGTCTTACATTTGATCTGAGGCAGGTATTCAAGATCTTTGGCAAAAAGCCTGTCTTGTTTTAGAGACCTGGTGGGGCTCTTGCATCAACAGTTCATTTGGGAAGTAACCAATGACTGGGACAGGGAATTATAGGCCTGAACAATTTTTCCTGGAGTTAGGCTTCCTCCCACTCTACTCATGGCCTCTTTTACTAGGCAATGCCCACAACTTCCTCAAGAGCTTACTGTATGAAAGTAAGGATTTTTTGGTATCAATTCATTATTAGTTAAGTTTACTGTATAAGTCTCTCCACCTTCCCATAACCCTCCCCAATTCCTTCCATCCCCTTTGACAGTCTCTCAAGTCACTTGTCAGGCTTGCTTAGTGTTTAAGTTTAACCTGGTTAGGAAGTGCATATGAGGGAGGATATGTAGTATTTCTATCTCTGTTCTTATGTGAGTTTGCTAAGTGTGATCTGCTCTGTCAGTCCACTTTTCTTTAACTTTAATTATGTCATTTTTCCTTTCAGCTGAGTATAATTCCATAGTGTACATGTACCACAAATTTGAAATCCATTCATCCAGTGATGGGCATTTGGGTTGATTCCAATTCATAGGTTTTATGAATTGAGTCATTACAGACATGTTTGAGCATATGTCTGTGCTGAAGTGAGGAATTTTGATGGTAGATGCCCAGTAGTGGGATAGCTGTATCTGTTGGTAGCTCTATATTCATTCTATTCAGACTGCTTTCCATAGTGGTTGTACAAGTGTGCAATCCACCAGCAGTGAATGAGGGTTCCCTTTTCCCTGCCTCCTCATCAGCATTTATTGTTGTTGGATGTTTTTTAAATGATTGCCATTCTGACTGGAGTAAGGTGGAATCTTGTTGTTGTTTTGATTTGCATTTCCCTATGATTAAGGATGATGGACACTTTCTTATATAAGAATTGTCCATTTTTGTTTCCTTCTCTGTGACTTCTCTGTTGAGATCAATGCCCCATTTTGTGAGAGGGCTGTTTGATTTTTTATTATTTAGTTTTATGATTTCTTTGTAATTTCTAGATATTAGACCTCTGTCTGTGTTATAGCTGGCAAATATTATCTACCAGTCTGATGGTAGTCTACTGGCTCTGAATATGGTATGTTTGTCTGTACAGAAGCTTTTTAGCTTGATGCGTTCCCATGGGTTAAGTGATTATTGTACTTCCTGGGTTACTGGAGGTTTGTTCAGGAAATGCTTCCCTACTCGTATCTTGTGGGGAGTTCCTCCTATTTTTCCTTCCAGTGTTTTCAGAGCTTCAGGTCTGGACACTCTTATGTTTAGAATTTCCATATCCTTCATATTGATATGCTTAATGATGTTTCATAAGTTCTATAGGCTTTATTCACTCCTTTTCATTTCCGTTTTGATCTTTGTGGATTATTATGAGAGGCCTTTCTTAGTGATCAGAGACTCTTCTACTTAAGCTACTTTGATGTTGAATCCCCCAATTGTCTTTTTAAAATTTTTATTATTTTTTAATAGTCTTTTGTATTCCATTTATTGAATTATTCAGCTCAAGATTTCTTATTGCTTTTTATTAAGATGATAGTAAAATTTTGTTGAATTTCTCACTAAGATCATAAATGATTTTCCTGAATTTGCTTACTTTGCTGTTCATTTTTGGCTCAGCAAATTTACCTTTAAATAATTATTTTGAATTTCCTTTTAGATAATTTGTAAATTTTCATGTTTTGGCTCAATTAGTTGAGAATCATTGTGCTCTTTTTATAGCATACTTTTTAAAAAAATTTTTTCCTGATTACTCTGTGTCTCTGTGATCCAATGTCATAATTAATCAGAAAGCAAAAGATCACCTTCATATCAGTCCTAGAGAGCAGAGCACAGTATCTATATTTCTATATTAGTTTAGTAGTGTAATGTCCATGCAGCATCCTCTGCTGTGATTATGATCAATAGGAATTGCTGATGCCTCAGTGGCCCAGGATATAATGATTTCTGGCAGTGATCATAATATCATAAGGTTGTTAGGGTTTTTAGTGGTAGAAGATTTAGAAGTATCTATATTCTCATTATTCTGCATGGTGGAGGTATTAAGCTGAGGTGGCCCACAGGTACCCAGAGTGGTACCGTGTGTTCCATGGACAAGGTTTTTGTACTGTGTGTAGACCTTGGATGTTGGGCTCTTTTTGAACGACTGTAGCATCTGTAATTTGGATACAGGTTCATTTCCTGAGTCACAGATAGGTGCAGTATTCACAGCAAGTAAAGATCTGTGACTACAGAATATTTATTTTGTCTCTCCCACAGAGCAGAGATGTAACTTGGTCTCTCTTTCTGGGATCAGAACTCAGCTCTGGAATGGCTTCATGGAGAGCCTCAAACCCTATGAAGCATAGTACAACTGCAATTCAGATCCTTTCCAATAAGGAACAATGGAAACTTGACTTCCAGATTCTAGATTGTGGAGCTATGGTACTCAGATGTGGCCAGATTTACAAGGTTGGGGGTAGTAGTATCAAAGACCAGGGGATGCCAGGTTGCTGCTATAGTTTGGGATAGAAGGTGTGAATTGTTCAAAATGCTCCACTTCTCCAGGATGGTAATGCATAGCAGTTTAGATTCCAGTGTCAGGAGGTCTGGGACAAATACAAAGTGTTGCGGTCAGCTTTCTGGTTGCTGTGCAGAAAGAACCCAAGCAAAAGTGGCTTATGGAGGAATGGCTTATGGACTTGAGGGGAGATTCCTTCTTGGCAGGGAAAATGATGACATGAGCAGAGGGGTGAACATCACCTCTGCCACAGCACTGGAAACAGCGGCAGGAAGGTGTGCCAAATACTGGCAAGGAGAAGCTGGCTTATAACCCTCAAAAGCCGGCCCCAACAACACAGCTCCATTGAGGTTGTAAAACCCAAACTGCCATCAGCTGAGGATGGATTACCCAGAACACATACATTTGTTTGTGGGGGGCACCTGGATCAAACCATGACACAAGGTAACAGTGTGTATCAGTTGTTCCCAGAGCACAGAGGTTCTGTTGCTTAGCTCAGATGCTGCTCCTCTTCTGCTCTGTGATCCTGTCCTTGAGGGAACAGGAGCCTTGTGGGCTTGCACACAAGGACTGCAGCTGCTCCCTTCAGCTGGAGTGTTCCCTAGAAATAAGGCAGAGCCATCTTCTTAAAAAGCCATATACTTGCATCAGTATACTTTGCTATGAATAGAATACCACATATTTATGGCTCTGACCCTGTGCCACCTCTCCCATCTTGAGTATAAGTTTGCTACTTTTTGTTTTGTTCTATCTCAGTGGTCTGTGTTTCTCTTCTTTTAGCAAGAGAATACCGTCAATGTTATTACTTTATAACAAGCCTTTATATAGGATACATTTTATAGCTTTTTCTATCAAAATTTATAGAACAATTTTGATAAATTCATTGACAGATATTTTGTATTGATTATTTTAACAAAAAAATATTTCAGTGCTTCTAAATTGTGATGCAATAGGCCCTTAAATCAATTTGGAAATAATTGATATTTCTTAAGATTGAACTACATTCGAGAAGGAATCACACAGGATGTGAGCACATAGAGGGGGCAGGAATGATGAAGGGACATAAAAATGTCTGAAAACAATGTAATGAAACCTAATGTTTTACACATGCATAAGTAGAGTTTTTAAAAGTTAAAGGAAAATTGAGTGAGCTTTCTAATTCATGGTCACATACTTCCTTAATTTACTGAATGTCCTTTAATTTTTCTTCATAATACTTTATAGTCATTTTACTGGTGAGGACCCACATCTTTGTTGGAACCATTCTGTGAATTTTACTTACCTTATACTATTAATGATGATGCTTTGACAGTTTCCATCTTTTCCTGCTGCCTGTGTATAGAAATGTTAGCTGATTGATCTTTCATCAAATAGCTTTGCTAGATTCCATAATAACAACAGTTTGAGATTCCTTTTGGATTTTTTTTTCTGAGAATCTGTCCTATGTGTAGCATGATAGAATGATAGTTTATGTATTCCTAATCATCATATTCTTTTATCATCTTATTGCCCTGGTGGGATTTAAGGTCAATGATGACCAGAAACAATGCTAAATGCTTTTATTTTATATTTAATAATTTAATACTTAACAAATTATCAATTTATTAGACTGATGTAGATTGTTGTTAACTTTCTTTTTACCTGATTTAGAGCTCTTCCTTATCCTCATTTGCTATCAGTTTTCTTTTCTTATTTTTTCTTTTTTCTTTCTAAGGAGGAGAGAGAGAGAAGAAAGAAGAGAGAAGAGAGAATAGAGAAGAAAGAAGGACAAGATAGAAAAAAAGAAAAAGAAAATATGGGTGCATCATGGCCTCCTACCATTGCAAACCAATTCTGGATGCATGTGCCACTTTGTGCATCTGGCTTTATGGGGGTGCTAGGCAATCAAACCCAGGCTGTCAGACATTGCAAGCAAGCACTTTATCCACAGAGCCATTTTCTGGTCCTCAAATTGTTTTAATTATAAGTAGTTATGGTACATAATCAAGGCATTCCTTCATATATGCTGAGATAATCATTGCTTCCTGTAACATAATCATTTGTCTTTGGAGGTTAAAATATTTTTGTCTTGGAATACATCAAAATATTTGCATATTATGTTATACTTTTTTCAATGCCATTTTGTCCCAACTCTAATATTTTACTCTTATACCTATAATTATGAAATAAATTAATATATTTGTATGCATTTAATACTCAAACTATCTGAACTAGAATTTCTCTTTTTGTGACAATGTTTTCAATAACAGTGTAACATTATTAGTAACATTATTAATGACAGTTGGGATTTTCTATTTTGTCTTTTATCAGTTTATGTTTTATTTCTTAACTACTGTCAAATTCATTGACACGGACATTTTTAGTAATATACACATTTGCATATGCTTATTATTCCTATCATCTATTTGTCTCTACTTAGCTCCCCCATCTGTGTTTCCCTTTTTGTTCTGTCTTGCCTTTAGTTTTTTGATATTTAAATTTTTTTATAATTTTTTTCTCTGTATGGTGCTATAAATTAGTTAGTTTTTGTTTCCCCAATTACCTTACAGGCTATTCTGGCAAGTACACTATGTGTCCTGATTTGTTGAATCTAATGAGAATGATTACTCTGACCATTTCAGTGACTAGGTTAGGATCTGTTTTATAGCATTTTCCCCTGAATTGCAGCATTCCCTCCTGGAGGGAGAGGCTCTTCAGGAAGTTTCATATGGATGGCAATATCACAAAGCATTAAGAATCTCATTAAGGTTTAGGAAGTCAAGGCTCAGTGTATATTCAATCCCCTCACAAGTTTCTGGAAGTTCTTGAATCGTAGAGGAATCATGAGGCTCCTCCACAAGGTGCTTCAGTGAAGAGACTGCTTGACAAACCAAGTTTCTGCAATTCATGCAGTGTTCTCCACGAAGCTTCTCTGAGGCATCAGGGTGGGCTTTGTGGTGATACAGCTGCCTTTGAGTCTTCCATGTGTCTGTGATCACTCCTCAGTCACACTCCTAGAAGTAACCTAAGTTAAACTCATTGGTTTACTAAAGTAGAGTTGGGTGTAATCTTTTCTTTGGTCTATTGTCATGCATTTGGGGTAAATAGATGTCTTTTCCCATTTCCACAGGAAAAGTTCATGAAACAGACCTTGACACATTTCAACTCCATTTATCACTTGCCGCTCAATATTGTATTGCCATGTATTTTAATGACGTATATGAAAGATGTAATTTTTTAGAGATAATGTATTTTGATCTCATGTATTTTATATATATCCCATGTGTTTAACATTTCCATTGCTTGTTATTTCTTACTGAATTTCTGTGACTTGCATTTTTTCCACTAAAGGTCATTTTTCTTCTTATTTAATAATTCCATTTATACAATTTAATTTACTGGATGTCTGCTGAGCAAAATGATTTTTCTAGTTTTGTTTATTCGTGTCTCACTTTGGAGGGCATGTTTATTCTGGCCCACTATGAAGACTGTCTCTCTGCATAAGGAAAAGATGGTATTACTAATTTTTCCCCCTTTCTCTCCCATAATAGCTGTAGAAATAACCCCCTGTCAGAAGGTTTGACGTTGTCTAGCAGAGACATTCATACACTGTCACTTTCTTATTAATTTCAGAAAGAGAAGTAATAAAATGATCAAATTATTGAGCTTTAGCTTATAAACCAGTCGCTACCTTTTACCAGCCATGTACCTTACTTTTTTGGTATGAAAGGATAAGAAATAAGCTGATTGGGGATGGGGAAGAGGGACATTGGGGAACTGGGGATAACAACTCATTGTTTTCCCATTAAATAATGTAGCTCATTATGGACAATAAAAAAAGAAATAAGTTTGAAAGTATCAGTGTGCTATTTAGGAAGGTGACATGCCATGGAAACTCTAAGCAGGAGGAATAATATTCTCCCTGATCCACTTACCTCAACATTCTTAACTTTTGGTTGTAGTTAATGCATTCATCTGAAATATTAAGCCTGTTTAAGTCCTACTTCCATTTTCATGTGGTGTCTCCTCTAATTCAACCCCTCTGTTGAGAACCTTTTATGAACTACTCATTGTTGATGTACTGTTGTTTCCAGAAATTTCAGAGGATGATTAGAGCAGCATGTTAATTAAATCTTATCAAGATCTCTATGTTAGATACCTGTATACATAAGGGAGTGTGTGTGTGTGTGTATGTGTGTGTGACAAGTCAAAAAATGAGAAAAGAATGATTTATTGTGCCTCATAGTTTCTGTCCATCATGATGTGGATTACATGTTAGAACAGAGGTTCACATATTGGTGTTACTATAAATGTTTCTCTGTGGTTCTTGTCTTCTTGAAAGGAAAGCCTTTAGCTAAGAAACACAGAGTTTAAGCAGAAATTTCTTTAGCCAGCACAGCACACTCCAAAGAGAGACTGGAGTAGGGCTGTCCCAAAATTGGGGTGGCATGCTACTGGGCCCTACATTTTGAAGTTTTAAGAAGATTTGAATCATCTCCTTCTTGTGATGTGACTTTCGGTTCCTCCCTTGGTAGCACCTTCACTTCACCACATTCTGCTGTGCTTTCATTGGGGTCAAGGTTTCACTGCATATTTTCCTTCCCTGATTATCAGTCAGTTCATTTTGGGGGAAGGTCTGTGTGGGCAACGGGAAAATGCCCTGTCAACTCAATCTCTGATGGGACAGAAAGAAACCAACTATAGCTTCAAGGATGCTAAATCTAAAGGGTGGCATTCTAAATATCAGTAGATACAGCTGCCAAGAAACTTGTATGTTCTCCATGGCTACCTCATGTATAGCTCCCTGCATTCTTGGTCAAGATTTACCTAACCTCAACAGAAGTAGCTAGACAAAACACCCTCTTTCCTCCTGACTGTATCTGCCTAACTACCTATTCTAACAATAACAGCCGTGAAGTAGATAGAACATTGCTGAACTCACTGGCTTTTACATTCTTCCTCATCTAAGCCCCAACTTATGGTATGATGCCACACACATTCAGGGCTGGTATCATCTCTTTATTGAATCATTTTTTGAAACACCCTCACAGGCATACCCATAGGTGTATCTTACAAATCTTCCAGACACTTCTCAATCCAATAAAATTGACAATCAAGATTAATCATCACAACTTCATAATACTTGGAATGAAAATTCATTCCCTCTTAAGTTATCATTACAAAATTCTCAGGTATGTATTCCCACAGCCTATCTTACCATAGGTTTTATTATGAGCATATGATGACATTGAGTTATATAAATGATATAAGACTAAAATCTCTGAGTTCTCAAAATTTTAATATAAGCACATTCTTAGTATAAAATTTCAAGGGAGAAATTAGAGTTCAAACAGTGAGTTGCATGTTCAAGTCCTCAGAAATTGCAGTCCAACTTTTCAAAGGCCCAAGTCAGATTTTCTTAAAATGTTGCATTAACGGACTGAAGAAATTTAACTCTCAAATTTACAATTTCCTCTTCTGTTTTGTCTCCAAGGGAGAACTTTGGGACAGTGTATGTGGTTTTGGGATTAGCAGTTTGAAGCTGGAACCATATCAATGTTCTGTGATACATATAGAACCCAGCTGTCTTTGTGTGGTTCAAGCATCTTTATTTGTAAATCACATTTAGAAATAAAAAAGTTGTAAACAGTTGTTCTTCAATATTAACCAGCCATCTAGACAAAGCAAGCAGCATTAATGACATTTCCTTGGCTGTGTCTGCTTAAGTAAAAGCTGCAACTGTGTATCATCTCTGTAGACTATACACTGATGTAACTTGAATTTTCCCTATCAAACCATTACACATAACTGCGGCTTGACAATGCTATAGGTGCTTAGCTGCTGGCCATTCCATGCCAAAATCCCTTGAAACTTAGAGTACTGAAGTCTAAGTCCTTAAATGATCTCTGAACATAGCATCTTGTCTTTTTCTTACATTTCAGTACCAAACTAAGAGGATCAGTGGTTGAAATTTAGGTGGTATAAATTTATGACCATTCTTTCTTTATCACCAACTGAGAGAGTGATAAAAGTATCAGAGCTAATTAGGATAAAAATGTTTGGGGAACATAGTCCAGAAAACGACTGAGAAAAGTGCTATTTTCGGTGTCCCTGTTTTCTACCTACTCTATCCCTCCTATTTGCTGCAATGCTGGGTAGGACTTGAGACAAGATATCTGAGGAGAATTTGGGTCTATTCAAATCATTTTCACATTGTTGATATTGGGCAGAGAGGGCAGAGATTCAGTCCTTATTGATTATTACCTACCAATTGATTATTGTTGCAAAAGTTGGCGTAGTGGCTGTCATTCATGAACCTGGCCACTCACATTCTCTGGGAATGCATAAGAGAGGGTGGGCAAGAGGCCAGGAACATTATTCTAGGAAGTTTCTCCACATAGAAACATGAGAATAAGCAGAATAGTAGTGAGCTCCCAGGACTAAACTAAATATCTGACTTCTAAATGAAAAAGAAAATCATCACTTTACCAAAGGGATATATTTGTAAAGTACATCAATAGCTTATGAAATACTCATTATAATTCTTAACTGCAGAACAGGTATTGCTATACTACTAAAGAAGAGGTAGAATGTTCCCTATCATGAAGGCAACTTGTCTGAAGAAGTACAGAAAAGGAACAAGCAGAAACAAGAAAAACAAAGTGTTTGGTGTGGAGAATAGCAAGTTGGAAAGAAATATACTCAATTATTACCTTTTTTAGAGAACCCTAAGAGTTATCACATGTAAAAGGCCTTTAATTTATTCTATTACAAGAACAAAAATAAGAAGTAGGGCAACATGATAGAAAGTTCAGGAAGTCCTGTTAAAATTGACACATTTTTTTAGGTTTTAAAATTAGAATGATAAAAATGTGAAGAGCACATTCACAAAATACACAATGCAGGAGATGTGGCGGGATTAGGCCACTGGCAGTCCATCTCTGAATTCTTTGGACTTGAGAGCACGCTAGGATTGAGACAGAAAAGTTTGGGTGTTGCACCAGCATTCTTACAATATGCCACCATGAAGCAGAATCTTGGTCTTCTAATATTTCTCTATTATCTACTCAATGGGAATGTCTTACTCCTGATTATGAATAAAGTTTGGGCAAGGGTCAAGACTTGTCTGTTCATTCTTAGGAATTACAAAAGTATGACTTAAGTTGCAGAACAAAGATATGTTTTTCAAATGAAAATATTCTCGGTCATGTGATTATGAGAACTTCAAAAGTAATGGGACTTTAGGCATTCTAATTTTCTCTTAGCTTCTAGCAAGTGGGAAACCTGCTCCTGAGAAAGCCCCTCTGCATCCTTGGGCACTCAATCTCCCTGGCCATCATTTCCTTCTTCTAAATCAAGCTTTCTGACTTCTTTGGGATGAATGCTTGGGGAGTGAGGAGCTAAAGGGAGCCTCAATGTCATGTGTTAGGCAGGGTTGTGGCTGACTAGTTTTGACTAGGCATATCCCACGGGCACGTTCTTTGTCATGTCTACATTCTCACGTGCGGGGCTCAGTTGAGGATGATAAAATCATCTTCAGTTTTCTGCTTAGTCCTTTCTCAGCCCTTGGGAATCTAAAATGGCTTTTAGTATCCCTCTGTTGCTGTGAGTTTTAGTACTCTCTGGGTAGCATATGGCAAGCTCACCATCTGAGTTCCCTCGGGTCTCTAATATAGACCATGTCTGACCTGAGTGAAGCATTTATGGATCCTATGTTGCAAGAAATTCTAAGAGCAGCTGCTTAGCTCCATACTTATGATGTTCCTGCCTCAGTGTCCCAATTACTGGGATTACCAATGTGTGCTACCATGTCTAGTTCACACACTTATTTTTGAAAATTTTGTAGAGCAAGATAGTATAACAACTGCTTTTGGTATGTAGTACTATTTGTATAGAATCACACTTTAAATTTTTTGTTGTATAATTGATTGGAGAATTTGATGAACATTGTTTAAGTGGAGGACTTAATCCAAAGATAAATTGAGTCAATGACTATTAGTAAAGGAAATAACAGATTATATAATATTATTGGACATGATTTTATTCAAATAAGTGTCAGGATTAACATAGGCAATTATAAACATTCTCAACCACAGCAAGGTTTTCCAATTTTCTAACAAACTACTCATTGATAACCCCAAACATCTCAAATATGTTCATAGAATGATCTAGTGAATATAACATACTTCCAAGAAAATGTTCTTTTCCCTGGAATCTTTGTCTTGGTAAAAATAAAATTAAAAAAAAAACACTGCCAATTATTCTAATTCTAAACTGAAAATTTTCAGTGTAATAGAGTTAAATGCTTAAAACAGAGATGGAAGGCCATGGTATAAAACTCACTCTTCCAGGATGCAGCCCTATGATACATTGGTGTCAAATCTTTTAGGATCAATCCTAGTCTGAGAACAAGGAACAAGGAAAGGCATTGTTACATTGTGGAGTTTCTAGTTGCCAGGTAACCAGCTGCTACAGAGTAATCAACATTGTTTTTTACAGACCTAAGTCGGCAGCCAGTAGGGGGCAAAATGGTCTCCTTTATGCATTATTGAAAATTTTTTATCTCAACATTTCTTCTAAATGTATGACATGCAAATGTATGTGTATACAATGTGCTAGAGCAAAGTGCATCAAAAATTCCACCAACTACATATGCATTTTTCATTCTATGGGGGATGATGGGGGAGAGTAACATTATTTTCGTTTTTATGAAGCCGAATGTAGGGTCAGTGGACTAATAAATGAAATCTGAATTATTCATCGGTCTGTATGTCATTCAGAGCTTTCAAATCAATGATGAGGGAGCAGTCGAAATGTTTCCCTTCATACCAAACTAATACAACTGTCTCCTTCTTTGTCTCTTTCACTTTTAACCATTTACTTGTATTTGGGATTTGGAATTGTGGGTAAATCCCCATGCATTGCTCTAACAACCATAACACACATGAATAATTTATGGACTTGCAGTATGGAGGGTATCTGTGAAAGTGCATTGCACAGGGCACCTCAGTGTACAGAGCTGGCCCCACACTTCCTTGTAACATCAGCTGAGTGAGGCAAAGAGGAACTTATGAATCCTCTGTATTACAGTCTCTGAGAATTCATGCAGTCTGCTAGTTAGGGATGAGAACTGTATTACACTTTTAGCACACAGGTGTATTTATTTATAGCTCATTTCTTATTTTCACTATACATCTACATGGGAAGAATGGAATTTATTCTGAAAGGGAAGTTATTGATGATTTTTTCTATTGTCTCCAGTTTATGTTTCTGCCTTTACCCTTATGGACACATTTCTTAGGTTTTTCTTTGAACTTTAAAAACTTTCCTGCAATAAAAGCTCAGTGTTTGTTAATCAATTCACTTTTCTCAAGTTGCATTTAAACATGCCAAATTATAAAAGAGTACATATGGCTGTGGAGGTTTCCTAAGCAAATAAAATGTTATTTTACTGGGTAACTTTTTACAAAAGCTTACTTTAGAAGACAATTGCAACAGAAAAATTTTGTTTTAATGAATTTTTGAGAATTCTAGTGGACCAGAAATCACTTCCACACCCTGTTAACATTCACTATATATGGTAGATTTAGATTAACTTAATACCACATATTACCAATGATATTTATTGCTATTTATTATTATTATTATTATTATTATTATTATTATTATTATTATTATTATCTATAAATGCCAATTATTTGGCCATTTGCTATGTGCCAGGTAGTATATCAAGCATTTTTGCCCATTATATTTTCTTTTCAAAACTCATTTGAGCTAAGAATTGTGATTATATTTTTGTCTTATGTATGAAGCATGAGAGGCATAGGAAGCTCAGGTAACAAGTAACTTGCCAAATATCACACAGCTGTTGGATGGTGAACCAGATTTTACCTCATTCTGTCTGGCTATGGAGGTTTCCCAAAACACTGCTGAATCTTCACGCCGAGGCATGGCGATGACCTGTGAATCGCATAGTGATACAGAGTCATGTATTTTCCAATTAAATAATGATCATATGTATTTTATATATTCCTCAACATATAAAGGGGAACGCTTTTGAGTTTTGCTGCATGTTTTGTGTATCTGAGGATGAGCAATGTGCACACAAATGCCACTATGTGTAATCTAAGACCTCCCAATCTATATTCGTTGGAGATGAGTCCTAGGAGATTATAGTGTTTAAAAGGTCGCCAGAAGAAATGGATACAGTGACTTCTAAGAGAAGTCTCTGGAGCAGATCTACAACAGAACACGCCCATATCCACACAATAATATAAGCCTCTGGCAATGAATCAAATGGCACAGATGGACGTGGGTGGTAATTAGTTCAACTGGAGCTTCCCTCTCAAACGTCTCATCACACTGTTGGTTCCCAAGCAGTGAGCCTTGTCCCTGGGGAGCAGCCGTGTTGGCTGCCAATTTTCTAGTAGCTGCACTGGGTCACCAGGGTGGTGTGCTTCTCACAATGACACTCAAGAAGTACCAGACTGGAAAAATAAACAGGACTGAGTGCTCGTCCAGCAACGATGTGTGAGGTGCAACAGCTCTCCCAACCTATCATCCTTCCTCTGAATTACAATATTTTCCATGTCCTATTTTACATGAGAAGCAAAACAGGGTTGTTAGGAGCAAGTCACATGTAAAGGAACTGGGATACATTTAACTATAAACCACAAGTACACTGAAGCTGGTCCCTTGGCTTATCTTTCCTCTGCTAGGTCATGATCATCAGGACTGGGGTTGGAGAACTTACCCTTCCCCATAGGCTATCAATCATTTTGCCCCCCTGTCTACTTTCTCTCCATTTCCTCCCCTCTCCCTCTTTCCCTCCATTCCTCTCTGTTTCTTTTTCATTTTCCCTCTAGCCCTCTTTTCTTTCCTTCTTTCCCTTTCTCCCTTTTAACCTCTTTTCTTATAATTTCAATAAGCCACACATTATTTTATAAATGGAAAGTCAAACAATTCTTGCTTAAATACTTTAATATATTTAGAAATATTTTAGATATTATTATGGCAAGTTATATATCAGTACACAATTTCAAATTAGTTTTTGAGACATATGCTCATTTACCCAAGAAAAATCCTCATTTTTGCTGGACAAATAGCAAAATCACCCCCTGACCCCTCAAAACATGATTTTCTACATTTGGTTACCCACATATCTCCTCAGTGATTCAAGGTTGGAGAAAATGTTGAATTTGGTAAATATTTCAACATGCCTGAAGGCTATTATAGTCTGTTCATCTCATATTTTTTCATATTGTCAAGGAAATAGTGGCTTCAGGTAATTTTTTTCTACCAATTTACAGGGAAATGATAACAATATTGAGTTAACTTCAAAAACCGAAGGATTTCTTAAGCCATATAGCAATAAATCCTGGAGCAATTTGTCTGAGCTCCTTGTGGTGCTCCTCAAAATCTGGAACCCCATGATCCTCCACGGCAGGAATATGCCTGGAACCTTTGCATCCTTCCTATTGAAAGCTGAATTTGATTACTATGGGTGTCAGTGAGGGATGTATTTGCTGGCCTTACCCATTTTTTTTCAAGGAATAATACACTGTGGTGGTTTAAACATATGTTCCCCATATACCACCTGGCTGGAGGAGGTGCTATTGGGGTCCATCCAGCCCTAATGTGGATTTGAGGCAGATATGATTCCCAGAACAAAGGCATACAGAGAGGTGTGAGCTCTGGCAGTGTCCCTGATGCTTGCTGCTGGTTTGTGGCTGTTGCTTTTGCTGGCTGGTGATGGTTTCTCTCTCTGGACTTATGAATGGGAGCCAACTTCTGCCACCGATGGAACTTCCCTCCTGGATCTGTAATCTTGAAATAAATCCCTTTCATGCCTAAATTGTGCCTGGTTCCAAGCAACGTGGAACTATCTCTACAGAAATTTGGTAATAAGATGTGGGGTAGTAGTGTTGTAGTGAATATAACCATGTGGATTTTGGTCTTTTGGAAGTTGTGAGCTGGAGGAGGAATACTGTTGGACTTGGTGCTTTGGACTGCAGAAGCTGTGAAGAGGGGTTAGCCAAATTTTGTGAGCTATTTTAGTGAACACTTGAAAATATCAAGTGTAGCAAGACGGTATTGGCTTTGGGACTTTCAAAGAGGAATAAAAGATAGCAGAAAACTTTGCTGTAACTGGGCTAACAGTTTAAAGAATGCTTGTATTCTTCTGCCCATGCCCAGAGAGCTTCATCAAGATTGAATTTGAAAGTAATGAACTCGTGTGCTTGGCAGAAGATATAGAACTGAAAGATAAGATTTAAAATTAGAAAAATCCATGCAAGTTTAAAGTGACAGATGCAGAGACTGGTTTTAGGTTACTGAAGCTTCTCTTGCCAAACAGTTTATCAATATTAACTGCTCTGTATTGAAACAATGGAGAAGTTACCTGAAGTGATTTCATCCAGGAAAAATTGAATGGTAGAAATAAAAACTGTTTTGAAAGGAGATGACTTGAAAGGAAGTTATCTACTCTTCAAGGTCATGGGTGTGCAATTACACACCTGATTTTAATTTTGGAAGCATGAAGAACGCATGGAAGTGGGTCATTGGAGTCCACACTGTTAGAGGAGCAGCTTCTGTGATGCTGCACATGAAACAGGTCAAGGAACCCTATTGGAGGGCAGTGAGACCATTGTCTGAAGTTAAATAGGAGCATCTGCTTAGATGGGGCATGGGAAAAAGGATATTCCTGTTTTAAAGGCTAGAAAGGGCAGTGTTGCGGTCAGCTTTCTAGTTGCTGCACAGAAAGAACCCAAGCAAAGGCGGCTTGTGGAGGAATGGGTTTATTTGGCTTAAGGACTGGAGGGGAGACTCCATCCTGGCAGGGAAAATGATGGCATGAGCAGAGGGATGGACATCACCTCCACCACAGCACTGAACACAGCTGCAGGAAGGTGTGCCAAATACTGGCAAAGGAAAGCTGGTTTATAACCCCCATAAGCCCGCCCTTGACAACACAGTTCTAGCGAGGTTTTAATTCCCGAATTGCCATCAGTTGAGCATTGATCACTGAGAACACATTTATTTGTTTCTGGGGGTACACCTGGACCAAACCATGACAGGCAGTGTATGGAGTTGAAGATGGACCATGGTTTGCAATGGAGAATCTTAAGATATTTTGGTTACACCAGAAACGTGCAAGGGCTACCATGAAGCACTGTTTGATTGGGATGGAAGTTTTCCTGGCTGAGACTTGGGACTTTGGGACAATATTAAAGTTGGTAAACATTATAGGGCCCTTTGAAGTGGGACTGAATACAATTTACAATGCGAGATGGTCATGAGTCTATTGGGGTCCAGTGGCAGAACATGGTCGTTTGAATGCTATGTCCCTCATAGACTCTTATTAAAAAGCTTGTAACTTGGATCTCCAGCTGCCTGGCTGGAGGAAGTGTTGCTGGGGTCCAGTCCTAAAGTGTCATTGGGGAAGGATCTGATTTCTAGCCCAAAGGTATGCAGAGAGAGGTCTGAGCTTTGGTGGGGTTACTGCTTCTTGCTGCTGATTTATGTTTGTTGCTTTTGGTATTGGTTCCTTGTGAAGGCTTCTCTCTCTCCTTGTATTTATGAATAAGAGCTGACTTCTTCCATCACTGATGGAAATTCCGCTCCCCACCCCCCATCTGTGAGCTTGAAATAAATCTCTTCCTCCCCTAAAATGTGGCTGGTTTGAATGTTCATCCCATCAACATGGAGCTGACTACAATCCCCAATTCTTCCTATATTAAACTCTTATTATTTCACATATAGGCAACTATGTATTAAGCCTTATGTAAGCCCCTTTTCCAGGAAAATAAATTCAAATTAAATTTCACTTTAAATTATTTTATTTTGCTTTTTCACATTATTTAACACTAGCACAAATTCTGTGTTTATTCTTTTTACTTCTTAAATTAAAACAATTTGAGAAATTTAAACAGCAAAATTTTAATATTAAAGACAATATTTAACATCACAGTTTGTTCTTCTCTGAAAACCAGTTGCCAAAAGATATTTATAATTCAAAATTTATCAGTGTGTTCATGTTTTATTTGTTGGCCACTTAATTCTTTTGACTCTAAATGGAATAAAACATCATTTAAATCAATATCTTTATCATCATTTAAAGACTTTTTTCACTCAACAATGTTATTTTAGCTGGTAAAAATGAGTTAAAATTTTATTAATTTGGGGACTGTATTACAAAATTGATCATTATCGTGACACAACAAAAAGTTCTTTTATTATATATTTCTAGAGAACTTCTTAACTGCTACATATGAAGATAGTAATTGTAGATTCTGAGCACATTTATATATTTATTTTAGTGTTTTATATAAAATTAAACTGTAGAAGTACTTATTTTCATTAAATAACTACAAAATGTTTTTGTGTGATCTATATTTTAATTAACTTTCTCTTGGTACAGATTTGTTGTTAAAATTCATCTTTATTCTATTTGTCTTCACTAATTAAAAATGTTCATAGGTAGGTTAACCTTATTGTAGTATACTCATGGTATCTAATCCATCTTATTTCATTAAAAACACCCCATGAAACCAAATCCTCATTCTAAGAAAATATTATTTCAATTGCAACTTATAACAGCAAAGGTGAACTTTGTCTTATTAATTGGTAAAACAACATGAATATGAGTTTGTACATGGAGTCATTATCACTTTGACATTAGAAATACAAATGTAGTAACAAAAAAACCAAAGAAATAATTTCCCTGAAGAAATTAGAAGTTCAAAAATTAGTAGTAATTTGTATGCTCCAAACACTGGTGTAAATTAGGATGTTCCTTTTTGTAGATCTCTCAAATATCTAAGCATCTTTCCTTTATTTTTGCATTAAATTTTTTTAGTTGGTATACAGATATTTGGGTATCACTTATTCTGGTATTTTCAAGTACAATTTAGTTTTTGTTGATTCTCATGCCCCATCTTTTCCACAATCTCCTCACTCCCCATCCCATTTCTCCCTTTCTAACTAATATTCTCCTGTCTTTCCTGGTCCCTCTTCCTTTTCATCTCATCATATGTGATTTTGGTTACAATTCTGTTTTTATGAGTTTTACACACATTTTCCTCTTGCCCCCCTAGGTATACATTATTAGAGATATAACAACTAGGATCCACATATCAGAGAGAACATGTGGTTTTGTTCTTTCTAAGCTTGAATCAATTCACTTATTATAATTTTTCTTTGTCCATTTTCTCAACAATTTAATTGTTGATGCTACAGATAAAACAGATGTATTATCCATATGTCTGTCAATTGGTGTCTAGAAGGATTCCAATTGTTGCTACTATAAATAGCACAGTAATAAACTTGGGTGTGTATGCAGTGGAGTGTGGAGGCCTTAGGAGTTCCTCTTTCCCCACATCTTTGCCAGCATTTTAGCCACTTTTCTTGATCATAGCTTTTCTGTCTAGGGGAAAATACTATCTCAGAGTGGTCTTAAATTGCATTTCCCCTTTGGCTGGTGGTATTGAAAGTTTTCTAAGCACCATTGATCAATTATGTTTAATTTTTGAAGTTATTTTTATGGCTGTTAGCTCATTGTCTAAAGTATACCTGGAAAAGATGTTCTCTCATCCTTCAGGCTTTTTATTGACTTTGTAGATGGGTTGTTTTGCTATGTAGGAACCATTTAATTTTGTGGGGTCCCGTTGTTAATTCGTGATTCCATTTTCTGTTTTATTGGAGTCATATCTAGGAAGTTCTTGCCTATATCTATATTTTGAAGTGGGTTTCCTATTTTTTTCCTCTAGCAGTTTTAGTGTTTCAGGTCTCAGATTAAAGTCATAGATCCAAAATAGAAAAAAGAATCCTACAGACTAATTCTACTGATGAATATAGATGCAAAACTTCTCAACAAAATTCTTGCAAATACAATTCAAGTACACATTAAGAAGATACTTCATCATGACCAAGTGGGTTTCATACCAAGGATACAAGTTTGATTCAATATACATAAACCAGGAAATGTGATGTGCCATAAAATTTAATTTAAGGATTAAATCACATGATTATCTCAATTGATGTAAAAAAGGTATTTGATGAATCCAAGATACCTTCATGATGAAAGTACTGGAAAAAGGAATAGATGGAACATTCCTCAAAATATTAAAGGCTATATATGACAAATCCAGAGCAAACATAGTAAATGGAAAACAAAATGAGTAATATTTCTCTAAAATCAGGAATGAAACAAGGATGCCTCCTCTCACCAGTTTTATTCATTATTGTGCTTGATGACTTAGAGTGATAAGAAAAACTATATAAAAGGAGTAAAACTAGGAAGGGAATAAGTCAAACTGTTCCTATTTGCATATGATGTTATTCTATACCTAAAAGATCCAATAGTATCTACAGCAATAGAAAGTCCTAGAGCTGATACTTACAGTAAAGTTTGTGGAATACAAAATCAACACTCAAAGATCAGTAGCTTTCATATATACCAATAATGAATTCACAGAGCAAGAAATAAAGAAAAACAGCCATTCACAATAGCTACAAAAAATTAGATGCCTAGGAAAAAAACCTAAGGAAAAAATATGGAAGACCTTTATAATGAAAATACCAAGACAATAGAAAAAATTAATACAAAGACATTAGATGATGGAAAGACTTCCCAAGCTCCTGGATTGGCAAAATTAATATTGTGAAATTTGCTATATTGTTAAACATAGTCTGCAGATTCAATGCAATTCCCATCAAAATTCCAATGGTATTCCTCAATAAGCTGGCAAAATAATCTAAGAATATATGTGGAAGCACAAAAGCCCATAGATAGCCAAAGAAATTCTAGGAAGAAAGAATATGTTTGAGGTATCACAATACCAAAATTTTACTACAGATCAATACTGACAAGCACAGCATGCTATTTGGCAGTAAAACAGACCTACAGACCAACTGGATACAATAGAGGACCTCATAATAAATCCACACTGCTTTGGCCACCTAATCTTTGACAACCAAGTAGAAAAAAAGACAGCCTAATCTACAAATGGTACTGGCATACCTGAATACTCAACTGTAGAAAAATGAAATTAGATCCATATTTTTCATCCTTTCCTAATATCTATTCAAAGTGAATTTATCCATGTTTTTAAATTTAATCTAATTTAGTCAACTTTGTCCACTTTGTCTTTCTGTTTGTGGATTTATTACCACTGAATATACTTTTAGAGGAAGACTTAAGAAACTAAAATGCAAATTTATTCACATCCCCCTCAATCTCATTGGAAAGCCTTCAGTAACTCAATCTTGCTTAAAACATAAAGTCCACATTTGCTGCTTGATACGCAGACCATGATTTGGCTCCAATCATCTATTTTACCCATGTCTGTTCATTCCTTTTGAGGGATATTCATGGCCTGTTTTTTTTTTTTAAATATATGCTGAATTCTCCTTTTCCATTCCTCTGAACGTGTTATCCTTCTGTCTTATATCCCCATTTATTCCTCAAACATCTTTTTCCTTTCATTTCTCAAACCTTTAGAAAAATTTGCCTTGAAGTGCTTTTCCTGTGTTTCCTACACCATTTTCTCTGGGAGGTCTTTCCTTACATCCTCCCTACACCCTCCACTGTCAAGCTATTCAACCCTCTTTGGACTCTTACAGTAATGTGAACATGATACCCTTGTCTCTGTGAGACTGGATTTGCTTACAAATGTAATTTTCTTCACAAGCAGAAGTCCCTGCAGGCAGTGCCTTATAGCAATAGAGTTTAAGAATACTAAGTAAGCCAATATTGTATAGCTTTCTCCCTAAAACTCTTCAAAAAGAAGGGTTTGATAATTGATCCTTGTCTTAATTAATTTCATGCTTAAACATCTTATTCTTTCCATATTTCTCTGAGAGATCAAATAAAATGTTTTCTGAAGCAGACATGGTGGATTGCGAATAAATTTAGATACAAATCTATTATCTTTTCTAATTCATGTGATGAAATTATTTATGCATTTATACTTTTTATAAGGTCATTTCAGTGATTAAATAATATAATAGAGAACATTAGTAAGTATTCAATACCTAATCAAGAATATCATTTGTGATGGGTAATATTGTTACATTGACAAGGCCTAAAATTATATAGGTGATAAGACTCTGGGCATTGCTGTGAAGAATTTTCTAGCTCAAATTAACTGAGGTGGGAAGACACAACCTAAATGTAAACAGCACCATTCCAAGGCCCAAAGTCTTGTACTTCATTAAAGGGAGAAAAAGAGCTGAGCACCAGAATTCACCACTCTCATTCCTGACTGTAGACTGAACATACCCAGCATCTTCCTGTTCCTGCTATCACACCCTTACCCACTATGATGAACTGTATCCTCACAAACTGCAAGCTGATTAAGTCCTTCTTTCATTAAGTTGCTTCTTGTCAGGCATTTTATGACAGCAGCACAGGAAATACTATCTTTGGACAGAATGTAAGCCCACAATAACAAACACTTGAAGAAAGAACACTTCTTTAACATTTTAAGCTTGCCCTGATGATAACTCAATACAAAGGCATTGCATTTATTTTCTGCAACTATTTGGGAATTTTTCCACTTTTTGGGGGCCCACTCTCTCTCCATTGTGCCAAGCTCCCACTATTTGGGATTCTTCATGTAGAATAGTCTCTAATGCTAAAAATTTAAAAGTAGTTGATGACGAAAATACCCCTTGTCCTCAGCCTCTGGAAGAATTTAATGAATCCCTCGTGGTTTGCACCATTAAATATGTTCGTGCCTTTATCTGAATCACTGCATCAAAGGTACAAGTAGAATATTTCATATACATATTTGTGTATATATAATACATATATACCACAATAGTGTCATTTAGAATAGTAAATAAATCAACCATCTGCTATTGCTGAATAGCAAGATTATAGCCTTATATTAGTAAAGAAAGGGACATAAACGATGTGTTGCAACTGTTAAACAGTAATAAGAGAAGATTGCTTAAGAGGTATGCAAAACCAGTACTAATGCTTATAGATGAAAATGCAATGAGACAGCAATCTGTTGGGTCAAGGCACTACTTGTGAAACATGCTGATGTTCCTCATTATATGTGTTTATGATCTCTCTGAGGACTGTATGTCTATGAGCATGTGAGGATCCATGTTTTTAGGTCACCTCTGATAGAGCTCATATGAAAGCATCATTCCACTTATTCCTTACCACAAGCTCAACACTAAGTATCCATGCAAAAGTAAAGAAAGTTGAAGCTAAGCAATCCAGGGGCATATGTAGGCTCCTGGAGAAAAATAATACTGGGAACATTTACCTTTTCCAACTCTGTATTTCTTGTCCACTATGTAGTCATCTGTTTTACCATATAGCAAGCTTCTCTTCACATAATCACCTCTGAAATAGATCAACATGTAGCTTCACTGAGTTATCCATTGTCAAGGATTAACACAAAACATTTTTCTTCTTTTTGCTTCCAGAAAGATTTGCAATTTTATTTCTCCTGATGGCCAGGTTGCTTTGTTCTTCTGCAAGGATATTACTGGAATGCATCACATAACAATTTTCTACACTATGTCTTCAGATTTATAACATACTATGCAGACAAGCTTAATACTGTATAATGAATACTTTTTGTAATGGACACATATGATGAAACCATTGTATTACTACATAAAGACATAATGCTGGCCTTGTGTTTGTCCAAAAGAAACCACATAGTGATTTTCCTTTACTGGTTTTGGAATATTTATTTTATCCTTCAAATTATTTTATAATTGATTTTGATACATATTTACATGTTATGATTTTGTAATATACTGAAACATTCTTTTCCATATATATTCCATTTAAATGCCTTTAAATGATCTATGTTCTGCATTATCTCTCATTTTAAAAATAATATCCTGCTTCCATATTATGTAACTTTATATGAAATGATATAATTAAGAGGTTTGTAGTCTAATAAAGCATGTAAAACTAAGACAGATGAGTAAAATTATATCTATATATCTATTGTAACTCCACAAAATTAAAGCCAATGAATTAGAATTGGCTAACTTTGTTCCATGGATGAATACAAAATGGAGTAAAGGCAATTTTCTGTTCCAGAGAAAATCTTTGGCTATCATTGACAAATAAATATGTGCACAGTGATATGGTTACAGCTATAATGGTGGTACTATTCAGGGAGCTGGGGTGCTACACAAAGGAAGAGTCATCCAGCTTTTGCATGTGGCAAGGAGTGGTCGACTGAAGGGTAATGTTGAAGGTGATTATTTTAAATTTTATTTTGATGGAAGACGTATAGAAAATAGTATTTTAAACAAATTAATATTGTGCCATGGAGAGAAACTGAGAAGTTATCATGCATTTTCATTACTTATATTTTAATCTTTTAAATTTTTATTTATTAAGAGAGAGAGAGAGAGAGAGAGAGAGAGAGAGAGAGAGAGAGAGAGAGAGAACAAGAGCACCAGGGGCTCTAGCCACTGCAAATGAACTCTGGCATAATGCTGATACTGGGGAATAGAACCAGAGTCCTTAAGTTTTGCAGAAAAGTGCCTTAAAAGCTGAGCTATCTTTTCAGCCTGAAAAAATATTTATTTATTTATTTACTTATTTATTTATTTTCAAGCACAGAGATTGAGAGAAGAAAGACAAAGAGAATGGGCACACCATGGTCTCTAGCCTCTGCAAATCAGCTCCAGATGCACATGCCACTTTGTGCATCTGTCTTTATGAGGATACTGGGGAATTGAACCCAGGTCATTAGGCTCCTCAGGAAAGCAACTTAATCACTGAGCACTCTCTTCAGCCTTTCCCCTTTTTTGATAGGCAATAGATCTAAATTCAATTCCAGATTTCTTATTTAATCTTAAATTGTTCATGTCTTAAACCTAATTTTTTCAGGTATACTCTAAAAGACTGATATATATCAATATTTACAGATTTGCTTTAATGACTATAGAAGCCAGCTCCACAATGCTAGGATGAACATTCGACAATACAGTTTTTATGGGATGGAGGGATTTAGTTCAAGCTTACAGATCCAGGGGAAGTTTCATCAATGGCAGATAAAGTTGACCTTCTTTTATACATGCAAACAGAAAGAAAACAACCCTAAAGCCAGAAAACACCAAAAAGCAGTAAGCATATAATCAGCCAAACTCATGCAGCTCTCTACACCTTTGGGCTGGAATCAGTTCCTCCCCCAAACATCCCTTAGACTGGACTCCAGGATCCACCTTTAATGATGCCTCCTCCAGCCAGGTGGCTGGAGACCCAAGTTACAAACTTAATAAAACACCTTAGGCCAGGAAATATACATTCAAACTACCACATTCTAGCAATGGACCCAGCAACTCATAATCATCTCACATTGCATATTGCATTCAGTGCAACTTCTAAGATCCTTATAGTCTTTACCAAATTTAAGACTGCCCCTTAAGTGAATCCTATAACCTTAAAACAAGTTACATGCTTCCAACATACAATGGTACAAAGTAAACTTTTCCATAACAAGCAGAGGCTGGACCAAAGCAAAATCAAGAACCATTAGGGAAATATCAGATATCTACAGTTTAAGTCTGACATCCATACCCAGTGACAACAGTCTCTGGATTTCCAATTTCTATCCCTTCAGCTGGATTGAGGAGCCACAGAAATCTTCCATCCTCAGCCAGAAGGGCTCCATGGTAGCCTTTGGACTATCTGGTATATCCAAAACATCTTTAGGTATCCATTGTAAACCATGGTATGTACACCTTACAATAGCCTCACTTGTCTCTAAAACAAGGATTCATCTATGCTATGCACCATGCCACATTTCAGCAGTGGCTCCTGTAACCACATGCACTTATTACCCACTTCTATGCATTTTCCATCCTTCCAAAATCAATAGCAGGTGTGCAGAGTCACAACTATTTTGCTAATCCAGGGAGAAAAAATTGTGAATTTGAAGAACAGGTTTCTTTCATTCAGTCATGTCTTTTCAAAACAATTTGCATTTTTACCATCCAGTCTCTCTTGGGTGGAATTCACCTCAGATATCCTTTCCATTGTTTCAAAGTAAAGAAGTTGGGTAGTCCTTAATGATGGTAATATACTTGACAATAGCAGTCTTATTAATCTAAAACCTGTCTCTGTGCCAATTTTAAACTTGCTTGAATTTTTCCCATGATAAACCATACATCTTTCAGTTCTATATCTTCCTCCAACCATACCAGTCTAAATTCAACCTTGATCCGATTCTCTGGGAATGGGCAGAAGAAGGCACCCAGCTTTTATGCCAGCATCCCAGTTCCAATAATTTCTCTGATATCTTCCTTTTCCCTTTGAAAATTCACAAGCCAACACAATTCTCTCTGCATTTAGCATTTTCAACATTTCACTAGAACAGCCCATAATATTTGGCTTCTATACCATGAGGCTTGTGTAGTCACAGGTACCAAGTCCTTACACATTTCTCCAGAATAAAAATTTCAAAAGACCAAAATTCAGAAGATTAGATTCATCATAGTAATACCTCACTTCAGTTACCAAATTCTGTCATAGACAGGTCACTTCACAATGCTGGGATGAACATCCAACTATATAGTTCTTATGGGTGGAAGATTTTTATTTCAAGCTTATAGATTTAGATTCAGGAGAATTTCCATCAATGGCAGAGGAAATTGACTCCTTTTATATATCCCAGCAGAGAGAAGTCACTAAAAAGCCTGCAAACACCAAAAAAGCAGCAAGCATGCACCTGTCAGAGCTCACACAGCTCTCCACACCTTTGGGCTGGAATCAGATAATTGCTTTAGTGTACCTTTGGGCTGGATTCCAGGATCTGCCCTTAATGGCACCTTCTCTAGCCAGGCAGCTGGAGACCCAATTTACAAGCTTAATAAAACACCTGACTTTATGAGGAACATACATTCAAACTACCACAAGAACTAAATAAGAATTTTCTTGCAATACATTAAATAGGTGGTCCCTGATAAATATATCAGCTATTTATTTTGAGAAATGAGTGTTTGGTTTTAAATAATTCATATATATATATATGGCATGGGCTTTTTTCTTTCCCATTAATACTCAGAGTTATATCAGTATATTTACTCTAGAACTTTGTGCTTGTATATGTAAATATAAATTTGGCTTTAAAAAGGGCAACAGAATCTGACAAGTAAATATATTTGTATTCAATGATCACATAACTTTAGCTGAAAAATATTTTTAAAAATATCTTTATTATGAGTGATTATATACATTGTATGAGCAAATCTTCTGAAGGTGTCACCATTTCCCTCCTCTCTGTCCCTTACCCACTGGGGTCCCTCCTCGGTGTGGTGCATATACTGGATCTGCCCATAGGGTAGGAGGTTATGAACTGTACCAGAGGCAGCCAGGTTTTTTTTCTTCCCCCTTTATGTGTTGTTGCTGAGGGATGCAATGTCTCTTGATATTCTCCCTCACCATGGCTCTTACATTCTTTCTGCCCCCTCTTTGGCTTAGTTCCCTGAGTCATGGTGGGTGAGTTTTAAGTCTGCTTTATTGTTGAGATCTTAAGTGTCTCTGGACTTCTGCTTTGGGTTGTGTTGGGTATCATTGGTGTCTGTCTCCATTGATTTTTCCTGAGTTATCTGACTTGCTGTGGTGATTGGTCTCCTGTTGGTCTCATCACTTTCTCATAGGTTTCAGTACTACAAATTTTTCAGTGTTCCTTCATGTTAAGGATGGTATTAAATACTAAAAATAGCTGGTATCTGGGTATGCCATTTGTACTATTTTTAGAAATACTGGCATCTATGAATATATGCTGCTTATTTGACTTGCTGGATAATAATTGGTTAATATCCCCAGGTGTTATCCTTCTAGATAGAAGACTGTATCACTTTGAGGTCATGCTTTCTTTTAGCTGCTTTTAGCTAATCGCTGAGCAAGGTAGAGAGGTAGTAAGAAGGGCCTGTTTTTCAAGACTATAGGCTTGTTTTATGAGAATCTTTCATCTTTTATTTGGACATCATATCTTGTGGCTGAAATTTTCCTGCAAATTTTGTACTTCAATATAAGAGTCTCCCTACTTATGCCTCTCTCTTCCAATCTATCTTTCTACAGGTGTCAGACCAACACTACAGTCTCAAGACTTCCCAACCCTGTCTCCTGCTACCTCTACTAGGTGATATCTCCATGTTCTAATCTATCTTGGCATTTGCTTCAAGGAGGATAACCTAATTTCTTTATCTTCCCTCATCAGGTTATCATCACCAAATTTTAATACCAAATATTAGAATGCATAATAAAGGTACTGACAGTTATAAATTACTCCACTTTATTATAATCTACTTTTATGACTTCCTTTCTCAGAAGAAACTTTGGTCTTCAATGTACTTCCTTTCAGCATTCTCACAGCTAAGAATTTCTTAGGCCTAGTTATCATATGAAAGTTCAGTCAAAATTCATCTCTTTCTATATTTGAAATGAGGACATATTAGACCAAAACTTGCTATATTCTGAGATTCTATTCATGACAGAGAAAAATTCATCAGAAGGCAGGTATATCTTGGAATCTATCTAAGGGGATTAGCTACTGAAATTTCAAAATGACCTCCTTATAAATAAACCTTTCTGGAAGATACCCTCCTAGTGTGAGGCCCAGCAGTCAAATGGGTCTAAGCAATACAATAATGTAGCAAATTGTACAATATTTGAAATTGTTTTAGAAAAATGTATATGGAATAGAGGAAGAAGAAAAAAACATAACATAAACATACTCCAAATAATTGTGCTATGCAATCTAAATGTCACAAGATAATCCACTTCAGACAATGGTCTGTTTCCCATGGTTTTTCTGTGCTGAAAGGAGACAAGAAGCAGACAAACTAATGTTGTCTTGAAGAGATGAGGTTAATTTAGTTCTCACAGTGTTCTGTTCACTGCCCAACCTGCATCCAATAGCTTGATTGCATGCATATATAGCAACAAAGCAAACAGGATCTGTGGCTCAACACCCATGTTTATTCCATGTCTTGCCCTTAATTTTATGTACATAGCCCTGGGTGAATCACTTAATTGCTATTCATTTGAGATTTCTTTAGATGAGTGTATATCTTCCTCAGGGAGTGATAGTATTCCCTCTTTTGCAGAGAAATAGTATTATCTAATGACAGATTTTGACAATAGGAAACAATTTTACTCACAGAAAACGGCCCTTAATGGTTAGAGTCTTCCAGTCCCTACAAGCCTAGAATGATCCATTATGATGTCATTGATGCTGCAGCTCATCACAGTGGTGAGAGAATGCCAGTGGAGGCTGATGAGCCCTTCCTACATCAAATTTGGACTTTTGAAGCTTCTACTGAATAGGATACTTATTTCTCCTACTTTGATACTGACATTATTTCCCCTTGCAGGTTTCATGTGACAAGTAAATGGATAACACATGAAATAACTCTGGGCAAACACTTCATAATGCAAACAGTTTTTCACTCATTTTAGTGAATTTCAATGAAGACCGTTCTTGGATGCTTGTTTACCTTGAGCTCAGTTCTATGAATTTCACATGCAAAGAGTTCCCTGTAGATGATTTCAGATTGGAAGTGTAAAAGGATTGAAACAGCCTTGTGTCAAGAAGCATTTTAACTCCTCAGTAGGCAACAAAGCTGGTATACCATTATATTTAAGACATTGCCTACTTTATTGATTGTCTCTTTTTTAAAATTTCTTTACCAGCAAAAAATATCCCACTGTAATAATTTTGTGTTTTGGAGAATAAATAACATGATAAACAATGAATATCATGATGCAAGGCACACATACTTAAAACTTTTGGTTAAAAATATGATCTTGAAGAAGATGACATTTCTGTTTTTAAAATTTATTTATTTATTTATTGCTAATAATTAGAAACACTGTATGAACAAATCTTGTGTTTGTAACCCCATTTCCTTCCTCCCTGTCCCCAATCCACTGTGATCCCTCCTCAGTGGGATTGCTGGAACGGTCTATGAGGTGGAGGGCTACGAATTGTATAAGCAGTGGCTGTTTTTTTTTTTTTTTTTTTTTTTTTTGTTCTTGCTGTTGTTGTTGTTGAGGTGGGCAATGTCTCTGGATATTTCACATACCATCGGTCTTACAATCTATCTGCCTTCTCTTCTGCATAGTTTCCTGGACCATGGTGAGTGAATATTAAGTCTGCTTTACTGTTGAGCTCTAAGGGTCTCTCGGTTTCTGCTTTGAAATATTTTAAGTATCTTCAGTGTCTGTCTCCATTACCCTTTCTTTGAAGATGATATTTCTTAATTTAGCTTAGAAATTAAATATGATCAGACAAATATGTGATAATTTGTAGTAGAAAATTGGAATAAAATTGATAACATGAAGTGGTTGTTTCAATTAAAAGATAAAAGTACAGAGTAGAAGCTTTATTTGTTTGTAAGGAGAGAAGAGGGAGACAGACGGAGAAAACTAGCAAGCAGAAACTCCAATTGCTGCAAATAAACTCCAGGTACATGAGCCACTTTGTGCATTGTACATCTGGCTTTCCATGGGTACTGGGGAATGAAACCGGAGTCATTAGGGTTTGGAGGCAAGCACCTTAACTGCTGAGCCTTCTATCCAGTCCCCATTAGGAATTTTTAATAAATATGTTTGAATAAACTGATGAACCTAAAAAGTAGTTTATTTTCTTAGAATAAACTTATATGTATAAAGTACTTTTTAGCCGTCTGAGCCCATATATATATAAAGTACTTTCATAGGCCCTTTAAGATCAGTAATGT
Organism: Zapus hudsonius; assembly: GCA_004024765.1. Lineage (NCBI taxonomy): Eukaryota > Metazoa > Chordata > Mammalia > Rodentia > Dipodidae > Zapus > Zapus hudsonius. The sequence continues at coordinate 1,246 of PVHP010004152.1, read as the reverse complement.
TGACTGAATACATGGGGCAGGAATGGGGACATTTGGCTTAATGTCTGTTAACACCATCATTCCCTTGATTAACACATGTGTTCCAACTCTGTGGTGAAGAAAATTTGAAGAGCTAGTTTTAAGTAACCAGAGGAATCCCTTTCAGGCATGTAGCTAGGCAGCATAGGTTGTCTAAACACTGGATTACTGAAAATATCTTTCCTCAAGCCCTAGAAGATGGGTTACACTTTCAATTCAGTTGCTAGATTGTGGCAGGGTCTTGCCTAGAGGCAGGGTTATGCACTTGAATGCAGCATGAGCTCTGGGGCCTAAGGCTCCTTGCCCTGTAAACTTGTGAATTAACACATCTCTTTGAACAAATGTGTTTGATAGTTTGTGAAAGAAAGCAAACTTAAATAGTTTGGTTAAATCTGAAGGCCTAGAAAAGATTTGTTTTTAATAAGAAATGCAGGAAAATCTCTAGAGGAGATCAGTTGTATCCATAGAAAACTTGTTTCCTAAATATCATCTAAAGAATAACCTGTTCTTTTTTTACATCTACCAGTTTAACCAGGCATTTAAGTCTAAACATCTGCAAGGGAATTAAAGGAGCAATGATTGGTGAGATGTGGTTTCCAAAGGAAACACATTTTTCCTCATATTGTGACATTTAGGGGGACATAGATTTAGGCATACAGCCATTCTCATCTGAATATAAAGACGATATTTGAAATGGCAAAACTGTCAAGAGAGTCTCCAGTCTGGAAACCCTCAAGGCCAGAATTGCTCCATAACCTCAGAAACCTCTACATTCTCCTACATGTCTTTTCTGTGTAATGTGCTGAGCTTATGTAGCTTCTACTACTGTGTTCAGGGAAATAATACTGTATGGCTTTTCCTCCTTTGTCCTCATTTACAAATAGTTTCTATGAACACCTGAATCACCTGGCCCAAGGGCCACATTGTGTCTATAAATTGAAACGTCCTTGAGTAATCAGCCCTGGGAATATTCTAAAAACAGTTTCCCATTTGAATTCTAATTCAGTATACTGCTGCAGACACCAGCTTTGGGCGAGCCAGCTCAGCATGTGTCCTACTATTTAATGTCAGCCTATGACTATTCTTAGCCTTGACACCTCCAAACAGTTTTACCAAATGAACAGATTTATCCAACCATCACATTTTCTATCCATTGAGCTGCAGATGGAGGAGGATAAAAACGATCCATACATGAAAGGGAACAGGGGCGCACTTCCTCCACCCTCAC